>JAUTBQ010155342.1:0-13394 GCA_032361185.1 Lepetodrilus ovalis | reverse complement strand
TTTTGTTTAGAGTTTTCTTGCTTTTGGAAACTGATGCTACTGTACAAAGAAATTACATACACAAACAACATGAGTGATGGAATATTACAAGGTCAACACATGTACGTACTTCTACGGAATAGTCTACTCTTCAAAAATATTAGCGAATTATATTTTAACGTCTAAGTGCAACTCGTTAAATTCGTTAAAGTTTTATGCTCGTTAAAATTTTATGATTTACAGTGTTCCAATCTGTAGACACTTTCATGATACGCCTACAGTAGACTATCTTCATATCGTTGTTTAAGGCTATGTTACTTAGCTCTGTAGTTGTTTAGATCCACTAGTTCGCGTATGTTCCTTGTCGTTTTGATCTGTGTTTATTAAGGTTGTGTTTCATTTATGTCTCTTAAGGTGGTCTAGACATCTCTACCATATGGACATCTATATCTATATAAATTATCTATTCCTACCATCGTTGTAGTTATTTTGCATGTAGCCCAGTTGATTTGCATATCACGTCCATGTAAGAGTTTTTATTGTTGCCTAGGCATAACTTGGATATTTATTTTTGTAATGTGAAACCTAAACTAACTACGTCTTCTTGACTTGTAAATACCAAGTGATACGCTGAACATGGAAATCTGGTATATTTTATGTCATTCATATTAGCTGTACACTGATGAGCATTCCGATCCCTGCCATGCGGTATTCATGGTTGTATAAATTTCACATGTATTGCACGTTTGTGGCTAGGCGTATATTATTTATTCATGCTTAGTCTATAACATATTACATGTAGTTTTATGAACTTGAAAAATCATTAACAGTGCGTTCATGTACTTTTATTTAAATTACATATCACAGTTAGTATAGACAGACAGACAGACAGATATTTTATTTACGTCTCACCCTGTATATATATACAGTAAAATTACATAGTCATATACAACATATAATATATACAAGCCATTCTAAAAGAATTACGAGAGACGATACAATACAAATAAAGAACAATGGTATACATATATTGTATACACTATTAAACCAGGAAACTATACATTTTCATTTATATAAAAGCCAAGACCGCCTTTGCAGTATTAAAAAACAGGTTTTGGCACAAGGTAAAATACATTTTTTTATGACTAAAAAGTACCGAGAATTTGTCAACATCTGATATATGATATGACTATACATGTCATCAAAACATCTCCCTTCAGCAGTATATTGTTCATAGACACAAAACATTTAGATTGTTAATACTTGCTTAATAGCCTATATGTATTATGTATTAATGTTGAAATATGACACAATTGCATCTGCATATAAATGAAATTGATGATTATATAATATCGTGATCCAATAGTATCATAATCATAGGATTGAAACCCGCAATGACATTGCTCAGAATGGTCAGGTGTTAGCTATTGTATCTTCAGTATGTGACTAAAATGGCTAACGTATCGGTGTCTATTATCATCCCTGCCGGAGAACGGGGTATGTCAACAGGTACTATTAATAATACTGGGTGCTCCACCTCTTCATTAATATTGCACATAGATGATACACACAGCCACTTTGCCATTCATCTCACTGCTTCGGGCAGACGACAGCCCTTTCTTTGATTTAGCAGACGACATTCTTTTCCTTTCGATTTGGGCGCGAAACTACGGTGGTATCTGCAGACGATATAACTAGATTCCGTCTATTAACAGTTCTTCTCACCAGGTGTAGGGTGGAAACATATAATAGAAATCTCCGACAGGTTGACAACAGGCAGCTGCGAGATAAAACTAACTGTTCAGTGGGTATAGAGCGCGCCAAAATCACCGAGGGTCACATGGCCAAAGTTGAGGGTCCCCGTGCATCTGTCGAGAAGACAGGTTCACTTGTGTAGAGGAATTGGGAGGCTTTTGTGCTGTACCGTAGTCTTTGTCAGCGGTAGTGAGTGATCTCCCCACATAACTGAACACATCCAGCTGGCCCGATTGGGGGGTGCGTCGCGAGGGTGGCACGCGCTCATCTTCCTTATATGGAAGTCCAGTCCACGTGCTACCGTTGTGGGGACGGTATCTCGGCAGGTGCGAGGATGCCGGGCAGCTGATAGCACAAAGACACTTTTATGGCCGGCCATTCATCACATACAATAGACGGTGCTCCTTGGTTGACGAGGGCACGCGCCACTGCCGAAATTTGAATAAATTACCCTCAAAAACATTGCTTTATAGATAGATATATACCAACGAGTAGACTTGAGCCATTCAGTTATTACTTTTGTAACGGAACAGGGTAGAACCAGATGCGTACCATGCTGCTTAAACATACCCGGTAAGCTTATTCTTAAAGGCATTTCAGGATATATTGCGGGGTAGAAAGTTAAATTTACCTGGCTGGGACAGTTTGTAATGGCAGCGTGTGAGACAAAGGCGGGGGCCACAGGTTAAGAGACGTGACCCCCCACAGGAGAAGCAGACCGAGGGTGCTAGACTCGTGCCGAGTTTAATAGAGATAGTACATCTCGTGGCACGTGACGCCAGTCTGATCCGAGTAGAAGACCGACCAATTGCTTATCTCTCCGAATTCACTTACTGCGCTAATTGGTCAGCCTAATTCACTCTAACCCTCTTTACTATAAGCCGTCAGACGAACTGTTTGGTCATTCAATCCCGCGACTGCCAACCTATCACTGCACCGGAGTCGCGTGTTCAGGCGTCTGCCGCGAAGCATCTTACTACAAGCATAGTAATTTCGCGTAGTAACGGATTTGAAGGCCATGCAACCTCGTCGCTCCGTTCTCATTCCCCGGGGGGTAAGAGTATGAGCAAGGGGTGTGGCCACCGGACAGATTTCGGACCTAGGTGTGACAGTTTGACCAGCACGGTCAGTTGTACACCTATCCACGTGGTCACGAGCCCTAATCAGTTGTGTTTCTGTATCCTTCAGAGCCGCTGCCAATCAAGCATAGGGGCGGAGCCAGCCCACATACGACAACGAGGCTTGGTTCTGAGGCAAATATCGAAGTAGCAAGAGCGGACAGTAAACAAGATGAGGCCACGGAAAGCGGCGAGTTTCGCCGTACTCTTCCAATTGTTATCATTAGTTTCACAGGTGAGTTCAATTATCTTACTACTAGTTTATATACTTTGTCCAACGCGATCTTCTCCCGATGTCATTGTTCCAGAAATCTTTTACTCGGCTGGTAATCAGCTAATACAGCACGTCCCAGGTATAGCACCTTTATCCACTAATGTACGTTACCTTCGGTTCCAGGTACTGTGCAACGGCGAATTCCAATTGGATCTTGGACTATTCCGGAACGACCACGGACTTAACTACGTTGGAAATTGTTGCAATGGATTTCGAACGGAGGGCATGTGTTCTTCATCGTGCAGGACTTTCTTTAGGATTTGTCTTACGCATTATCAAGCCAATATTAACGTGGATATCAAGTGTACCTTTGGTTCCTTGGAAACTCCTGTTCTCGGGGATAATACTGTGGATTTCAAACGATTGGATATAGCAGATGGTGTGCAGAATCCTGTCAGTTTTCACATCAAGTTTTCATGGCCGGTAAGTAATTAAACAATTATATATATACATTACATGTAAGATCTACTATTGCTTGTCAGTCTATTTTTAGTTTTGGAGTATCCGGATGTAACTCTCTGCAACTCCATTGGACCAACGTGTTCAACCTTGTGATGATCAAACATAGGTGCACCTAGTTCTGTTGCCAAGATGTGCTTGGCCTGGGCTGCTGTAGGAAACGAAGGTGTTCTTCATCTTATCTATGATGTAGCACACACATCGTCCTCAGTGCTACCTGGACTAATGTCTTGACCTTCTGCCGACTCCTGTCCCGGTCGTGTTCCATCATTATACCTTGCAACTTATCCCAGAACATATATAAAGCCTTGCATAAACATGCCACACGTATATATTGTGTGTGAGTGTGTGTGTACTACTTATAGATAATATAGTATACCGACAGTTTGACTTCTGAAGCAGCAGCAGCACCAGCAACAGCTTGCTTACTCTCTTAAAGCTGTCCAGCAAAGAGACTCCGACTCTGTATACCAACCAGTCAGCCAACTGACATTTCTGAGACAATGCAATGCTTTTAGCTAAGGTATTTTATGGATTTCCGTTATGTTTGCAGGGTTCATTTTCTCTTATCATCGAAGCATGGCACGACGCGAGTCTCAGTGGACCCTATACAGGTAAGACATTGTGTACAACGCTGGGGTGTACACGCACCCGCTACTTCCTCCTTCCATCATGCGGGTGTGCGGCCAACGATGTGGACTGGATACCTTTGCTCCACAGAATCAGGCCGTGCACTCGCATGCTCGTGTTAGAAAACCTGCCAATTTTACGGGTTATTCTCATTTACATGCCAGGCATGCTGTCGTGATGCAAATATACGTATTATCACGTTATCATACATATTTTAGGAGCATCAATTTATGTCCACGTGGAGTTGGGATTGCCTGGGAATTTTTCCATGGGGGGAAATAAAAAAAAATTGGTGGGGGCTCCCTATAACTAGATGGGCACTCGTCACAATATACACGTTGAGCTGGAGAGTAGTTTTTAAGAGAGTCTGGCGAATAGGAGTTAAACGTGTCGTAGGGTATAGTGATAGCTGGCCTATAGGCGCACTCTGCTGGCTCTGGTATCATGTTTTAGGGATTTACTATCTCAGGCTCTGCTTGGGGACCCTCTTTGTCAGGGGCTGTTGATTGACAGCCAAGCGGAGTGCAAGCAGACGCGTGCCTGCACATTTTTTTTATCCATACCCAGTGAAATTTTATCAGACTATCTTTGAAAGTTATGGGACAGGTTTGGGGGGTTGCCGATAGACCAGGCCTGCGGCGTATTGGTGAAACACTTCACAGAACAAAGGCTGGCGACCATTCAGGGCACGTAGTAGCTTCATTACCAACTAACGTACGATACGCAATCAATACAAGTGATAATGCGCAACGTTTTAACAAAAGGATGACCTCCAGTACCAGTAGAAAACATTGCCATCAGATGTTGCCGAATTGTAAACAATCTGTCGACCCGGGGATGTAATTCTTTATAGAATAACTACATTAGATAGGTTTATTAGTTTGTTGTTAATTCGTGGGTTTATTTGAAATGGCGGGTTTCTTTTGGAGCTTCAACGTAAAAGGGCAATGCTTCGTACATCTGGTCGATCATCTGTAGCCCGGGAAGTTTAAGTTCAATTAGCGCTAGTTGCAGTTTGAAGCTGACGAGAGGTTCCTTGTACATTGGACACTGTCGTGCTCCTGTCGTTCCTCCAACTGTCTAATGAGCAACAGGAAGTCCGAGGAGGGACGTGTATTTTGACTGACAGTTGAGGCACGTGGACTCGGGGGGGTGTAGGTGAAGGGGAGGGGGCTGGTGTTGGGGAGGGGCTGGCGGATGTTTTTCAACTCTCGCTGGGGATCCAGGACATACTAAATCCTGTCTGTCTTTGGGGCCCATCTGCAGATGTCTACCATCTGCTTCTGATCATAATTTTCTCCCTTCAAATCCCCGTCTCTCTCTGCTACACACTGTCACAGCAGAACTCATAGTTTCCTCGCTGCCTTCAGGTCTCAGTCTGTCACAGAAATGAATGCCTTTTTGACACGCTCGCTACCGAATGGAGATGGCAAAATTACAATCGTTTCCTGAGCGCAGCACGCTTTTGTCCAGTTCTGTTGCTGAAACCTCATCCATATTCAGACAGTCGTACTCGGGAATACTGGAGGTGATTCGGTGCACTTGTTCATGCATCACGTATTGCCATCAACCCGGTACGGTCGGACTCCACCCCACTACCCTCCCAACCCCAGTTTCGAATTTACAAATATACCCTGCTTATAATTCCTATGCTGCTAACTTATAGACGACCGATAAGCTTGTGTATAACAGTCAACAACACGCCTCTGAACTGGGAATAATACCGTGATCCATATAAGCTTTTGATCATGATGCGTGCACTTTCGATATGTATTAGCTGTTCGTTTTCTCCGGCCTTATCAGCAGAGCCAAAGCTGTATCTTAATGAACAGGTATATTTGTAGAGGGTCATGTGGCGCTTCTAATGAACACGCGTGCCGAACTCATGGCTCACCCTTCCAGTAGCCTAGACCGCTTGGACACCATAACTGAGCTCCCGCCATCGGCTTCCGTCGAAGCCCCACTTGTCGTCTGCTGCTCTTGTTCTCCGACTCACTCCGGTGATTCGACCCAAGAACGATTTCATTGGAGGTATTGTGCATTTAAGCTGGCAGACGACAGATTTAAAGCAGCCAGATTTCAGTGAAAAAGGGTTACGAACAAGGAAAAGTGTCGCCATCCATATAAACGTTTGAACCTGTATTCACATAGGCCTAACTTCCAGTCAGGGTAGTATTGAACTATATAACCGGGAGAAAACAAGGGCAATCTATTTAACTATAACAGCTGTTTATGCGGGCTGAAAAAAAATGTAAAGCCGAGTTCGTATTGTTGTTGTCAGCAGATGTTGCAGTTTGACATCTTGTCAGCCTCCATTCCAGGAACGCAATACTAGCGCTGGTATCCGTCTACCGTGCAACAAGCTGCATTCTAGAGTAATTAGACTGGAGCTCGTCCTAATGGATCGTTCCTCATTGTGTGACGTAGACACTGATTAATACAAGGAACCACGACAGTGCTATTGGTGTATACAGAACAGTAAGCCAAAACAGATACCTGGACGGAATATTAAAACAGGAATAGACCCTAGACCCTAGATCAACACAGAATTCGTAAACCAAGTTTGTGTACTTTTAGTAATCTAGTTTTAAGCGCTCCATTATCAAGATCATTAATTCCATTACCTGGGCAAATTCCGGATACTACAAGAGATGTATAGTAATAATGGGCGTGGTTTCACCACACCGACTGGCAATGATTGACAGACAATAGCAATGTATCACCTGTTTCCGTAACGTAGTGTAGTGTATTTCAGCTTTGGGATGGCAAGGCAGTTTAATCATTGTATAGGTCTCGATGTCATTGAATCACTATGAGGTAACATCTGGTTCCTGCGACGCCGCGTATATTTATAAATTCATATATGTATGTCATGCACGTATCCAGAAGGTCATCAGTATGCTGCGTGTAGAGTAGAGTAAACTCTATCCATCAAGGTGTTTCGCCTCGTATGCTGTGCAGCATATAGTTCTAGGTCGCTACCTGATGAGTACATTATACTGATATATTTAATGGACCATATCACGCTAACAATCTATACATACACCAAAATGTCCAGCACAAAGCACGTCAATGTGGTTTTGATTTGGCATGAATTTAATCAGGCACGAATGTTTTTATTTTATTATTTTCTGTGGCTCATTGGTGATGCAACCATTTACAAATGTACCGTGGTTCGAATCGGCTTAGTCGCCATCTGTCGTAGCATGCTACCTCAACCCCTTGGGCGATTAGCTACTTCAAAGCCCCCCTAGCCTTATTGTGATTCTACCAGTACAGGTTAAAGTCATTTAATGTTCCTTCGCCAACGTGGCCCTGTTTCACGTAAGCCTCTCAGGCGTTAGCTTTCACGTTAGTCGACCATAACACCATCTAGTGGTGTCTGTGCAGAGAATAACAATCATCGACCAGTGACCAAATAACATTGTAAAAATATTCGACGTAAGACATAGCTCCAGTTTTATTTTTACTAATTATATTCAGTCCTCAAACTGTTGCAGGATGTTGCTCAATGTGTTTACACCTGAACAGAATGTCGTTCACTCGAGAGCCTTCTATTAAAAGAACGCTTCTTTGTTCTCTGGTTCTTTCGGAGGTTTTTTGTGTGTTGTTATCGCTGGATCGAGGCGGGTTTCTGGGCGGTGTGTCGCGAGCTGGGGACCCGCTTGTATTTGACCGTGGGAGATAGACAGGTGTTTTAAGCTTTACCTGTAAACATTTCACTCCGTGCACGTCTCAACTGGACCTGGAACGTCAGCTAAACGCGGAGCCAACGTCTACCCGGAAAATGTAATGCATGCCTGGCCCTTCAGCATCCACCTAGTACCAATTCCTCCACCGCAGCAGCAAGGCGATTGCACTCAAGGCTCTTACTATTAAATACGATAATTATATAGGTTATGTTATTAGGGTTTTTTGGCGGTTATCGAGGTCAAGTTTGCTGATAATGGAAACTGGGGTTTTGTGAGCATGTTATTTTCGTGTGGCTGTCTTTCTCAAGGTATAGGGCAGCTGCCGCGGGTTTCATGCATTTGGGCATTTAATCTTCAATACTGTTTAGGTTTCTGACACCCTTCTGCGTCTGTCAGATGACAGCGTCAATTTCACGGTGTGTGCTGATGCCGCTAAGGTGATACCGTACCCGGGGTGTGTGTAGCGAGCGTTCTTCTATTTCTCACGGTACCCCCACGAAAAAAAAGGGAACCTGGCAGCCTCGTGACCTCTCGCCTTTTAACAGTGGTTTCACCTTCAACTAAGACCGGCGATCATTCACTTTTATCACGAGACATCGTCGCTTGCATCCACTCTTCAATGGACACGAGAATGACCCCCTTTTCCTCGCGTTCCGAGACTTTCCCACAGTCCCCGACCCGTTACACCCGACCCCTCCCTAATAACGCCGATACCCCAATCTCGCTGTCATTCTCCTCCCCCCTTCCTTGTTCCACATTTTGGATTTACCTGTACAATGGCGATTTCTCCCCCCGCGGCCCACCGTACGATTCCATTAATTATCCGTGTTTTGTCCATGCTCAATGGATCCCCAAATGTCTTGAGCCACGATGTGTGCCAGGGTGGAAATGTAATCCGAAACCATGGCAACAACAGCGTGACAGCAATTTCAAACAAACAGCTGTTGATGGAGCTAAATAAAACTTTCAGGCATTCGTTTTCATGGGAAAATTTACCGTTTCATCCCCAAAGTATAGCAAAAGATATATAATTAATTACTTCCTCACTGCGTGAAGTGAACGTTTTGGATAGTATTACAAATGGTACATGTATGAATTTGATCCTTCAGAACCTGTGGAAGCTTGCCCCCCACGAGTCTACGTAATAATCTCTAGTACTTCATCACCCATCCCATCTTCTGTGTTCTCTTCTCAGAGCACATTACGTTGTCATATTGGCCATCAAATCCATTCACGTAGATACCAATTAACAGGAACGTATATTAAGCGCACCTTGCATTCCTCGGAGTGATAATATTGATAAATGTGCTACCAGGACAGCGCAGCAGTGTGGGAAATCTAGTCCAAGCGTGTGCTCATTTGTCCAGAAAACGGTACCGCTAGAATCCCGACTGTGCCAAGAAGCAGCCTACCACAGGAATTACCTGGCAAAGATGTTGACTAACGTAAGAAGGCATACTTCTCGCTTTCCAGCCCCAAGTGCTAAACGATAAATATGACAAGCGAGTTCCCTGGCACTAAGCTGCGAAATAATGGTACCAGGAAACGCACAGAAAGAAAAAGAGAACACGCACATTTTACCAGGGTGTGCGCGCGCGCTTGTTTGTTTGCACATAACGAACCGACCGGTAATAGGTGACGCAATGCGACATCAAACGAGGGCATCCCTGGTTAATTGATCCTCACAGATAATAACACACACAACAGACGAGAGAACGCTGAATTTTTTTTGCAGCAAGGAATACCCTTTTATTAACGATGTTTGTTTACACGAGGATTGGTAATGTCATTGGGTGCACAGTCCCAACAGCAGACGCGCCTCTTCCAACAGATGGTCATATATACACTGGTTGAATATTATTGTATGCATACCTTTTCCAACACTACTGTTCCTTTTTAAACGATCTCAAAACAACATTGACTGATCTTTATCGGAATGAACCAGTTTCTCGCTACATTTCTTTTCTTTTCTTTCTGGTGTTACATATATAGATAAGTAGATAACGTCATATCGTGCAACACTCTAACCTGACAGTGTTTTATAACAAAACGAGATTGTAGTTAATTTTAGGACAACTTGAATTTAAGAGATGGCTTAGTTTTATTCCATTCACGTTATTATTTCAAGTGTTTAACAGATGGACTTTTGAAATTAGTTTAAGCTTTGGTAATAATTCATCATCTTATTCTAATTGTATTAACATTGGCAGTCACCTTGAGCTTGTGTCGAACCAGGGTCTTGGAATTATCGGTGGCGCGGTGCCGTGTTTGGTGTACGTGCTCATAATGGTACTCCTTTCCTGGCGACTATTGATAAGCTTTAGTCATTGTCCGCACAAACCTACGGTGACCCTGCTGCTTTTACCTTAGTCGCATTTCCGACGCACAACTAAACGGAGCTCAGTTGGTTTCTATAAGCTGCCGAGAAGCAATACAAGCCACTCCGGTGGGTTATTGAAATCATCACGCTATTTTCAAAATCGTTATCTGCTTATAAGCTTACTGTGGTGTTATATTGATGTCGAGTTGAGATGCTATTGATGCCTTTGGCCAGTTGGAATAGTCGTGGCTTCTATATAAACAAGCGTCCCAGGATAGATGGGGCAAGTCGACTCTCTTTAACTAGACATAGAAGCTGCCCTAATCGACTGGGGAACATCGTTTTTACAATTGTTTGGACATGTTGGAACAGAAAATGGGATGTATTCGCTTATTTCAGTGACCACTTTATCTGCGTTTAACCCAGGATAATACGACAACACGGGGAATAGATCGATCGGGTGGGGGTTGTCATTTCAAAGCATAATGGTAGCCAGCATCGATCTGCCATTGTCACAATGGCCACATGTTTTATTTAGTTCTACTGACGAGCAAGTCATGTGAATCAAAGACTGCTGAATACCGGGTAGCCCCCAGAGGAGTACAGTATGTTTGAAAACAACACATTGCCCTTGTAATTAAAGCACCGACCATTGTGTCCGATATGAAGTGTGCTATTACTGAATGAACTGCCAAGCATGTTTGAGTATACTAGTTTATGAATAGACCTGTTATTACCGGGATTACTTTACTTATAAGTGCTTAGAACTTGTAATAGAAGCAGTCTGATGTCATTCTCTTCTGGAATCTTTTAGTAATGATCACTTACTGATGCAATGTGATCCACGCCTCCCCCCACTCCGTCTCTCTCTCTCTCTCTCTTGCCCTCTGTCCCCCCCCTCTCTCCTCCCCTTCTCTCTCTCTCTCTCTCTCTCTCTCTATATATATATATATATATATATATATATCCCGTATTCCCGCTCCACCCCCTCAAATTAAATATTCAAAGCTCGTGAGACTGTAAACTTCCTGATTGCTTTGAAATACAGTATTGCATTCAAATTAATGAAGCACAGCGAATACGGCAACATTATCGGGTTTTCTAGTGACGCGTGGTAGACGAGCATTTGCTTATTGCACAACATTCCCAAACCATTGAAATTAATTAAATGTTTTCTAGTGATGCAAGGTAGTACCCTAAAACTTGGATATGTACTCTTGTGTCAATTCGAATAAGTCTACACTTGATTGATCAATTGATGTGTGTAAAGCAATAATTTGCTATTATGTATAAATTCCATGATACGAAGTGTACATACGATTGACTGATTGGTTCGACGTGTATGGCAATTCAGACAATAATTGGAATGTTTGTGTGATACCTGGGTATCCTTTCACGAAGCTCTCTTATCCACTAAGAGATCATCGCACTCTCTTTGCCGATAGCTAATGCATTGCTGAGAGAGAGCTATGGTCTCTTAGTGGATAAGAGAGCTTCATGAAAGGACATGGTCGCAAATGGGTGCAAGATTCCCGCAGCGACGTTAAACTCCATAATCACTCACTCACTGGTGAAAGGACACCCAGGCCGTCTACGGGATTACAGGGACATGGTTGATACAAATTGTATTAAAATTTAGAAATTTGGTTGATAAGACGGGATTGATTCAAGGTACGACAATGGACATTTAGATATGCATTTTGTGTGAATTCCAGGAAGTCTACGAGAGTTAATTGACCGGCTAACCGTCCAGAGTTCGACCCCAGTCGGCAAGCAATGGCGGAGGTTCAACCACTCGACGGCCTACACGGAGTTCGCATACGGATACCGCTGGGTGTGCGACGTCCACTACTACGGGCCCGGATGCAGCAAGATGTGTCGGCCCCGGGACGACAAGTTCGGACATTACACGTGCAGTAAAGAAGGAGACAAAGTGTGCATGAACGGCTGGAAAGGAGATTACTGTGAAGAAGGTAAGAATCGTAGCTCCGTCTCACTCCCCCCACCCCTACATCACCACCCCGATCCCACCATTAGAATCGTCACGATTCGCTGCCCGAAGACATTTGATGAAGCGATGTGTCATTCACAATTAATGCCAAACCTGTGATGGAATAGGGGTCAATCCCTGTCAATGACGTTTCGTGGATATTTCTTTCTTTTATTAATATTACAAATCGAAAACATTTCCACAAAATGTTTTTGACAAGGACTACAATGGGTGTATATCCAAGTCTGAAACCTAAATTACATGGGCTTCTTAGGAGCTGGAGAATGCGAAACGTGAAGTGATGGTAGGAAAGATCGTGATGAATTTGATTCCCAATTAGGGCAATGCGTTCGAATTTCAGAATACACCGTTGTACGGCTTTTGATTGGAAGTGTTGCCACAAATCAGCACCTCTTTCAGTGTAGATGTCACGGCGACCAGACATTTTCAATGTCAATGGAATCCGTAATTTCAGTCGACAACTGGATCTTCCCAAATCGCCTCCAGGCGACGTACGGCGGAGGGGAAGAAGGAGGACGATTTCAAAGTGTTATGTCTGCTTCACAATAGCGCGCTCATGATGAGTTCAAGCGGTAGTCGGTGCGTCTGGCAGGATGGAACGTTCGGATTACCACACGGTCGAACCTCCGGCTTTTACAAAGGGTCGGAAGCATAGCGATCCATTATGTACTCAAAAAGCGTGTTCGATAACCGTAATTATGACCCCACTGATTAAGATGACTGAGTTTCGTTGTTAATTACAGTCCTTGGTGATTAGGGAATGAACAGTATTTCCTTCCAGCGTCTCCCATCGGTATGCACGTTCTGTGGATCGAATCGTCGTCCTGTGTTATCTGTGTGGATGTGTTTTGGATACCAGATGCTGCTCGGCCCTGTCCTCGACACATCTGTATGGGAAATACGTCTGTGTAGTGAACTTAGACATATCCGTGGAGTAGGCTTAGTCTGGCTATGTGTATTTATTGATCCCATTCTGTATAAGTATTTTGACACGATCTTGTGATTTATGATGGACACACATTTTGTTCTGACCACATTGACACGAATATAATTTTAATTTGCTCCTATATAACATTTTATGTTTCCTCCTGCCCTAAACTGACAAGTCGTGATGTTAGTGAAAGATTCTAGAAAGCGACTATAAACCCCATTACAA
>JAUTBQ010155331.1:0-13398 GCA_032361185.1 Lepetodrilus ovalis | reverse complement strand
TGGTAGGTACTCGGTTAAGAGTACTCTGATAACTACATTTGATTGATACTCAGATAACTCTGTAATAGGTAATGAGATAACTAAATGGCATGTAATTATTATATAGCTATATAATTATATAGTATATATTATATGATAGGTAATAATTTTCCTGTACATTGACTGTTGTACATGTTTGTTTTTTCAGGCGGCACTGGAGAGTATATTAGCAGGTGCCATCTGCGGTATCCTGTATGCCCTGTTTGCCGGCCAACCGCTCACCATCTTGGGCAGCACGGGTCCGGTGCTGGTGTTTGAAACCATATTACATCATTTCTGTCGGTGAGTGCACAGCCTGCTCTGTCTCTGTCCACCGGGACATACACGTCTTCTGTCTCTGTCCACTGGGACATTCAAGTCTTCTGTCTCTGTCCACCGGGACATTCAAGTCTTCTGTCTCTGTCCACCAGGACATTCAAGTCTTCTGTCTCTGTCCACCAGGACATTCAAGTCTTCTGTCTCTGTCCACCAGGACATACACGTCTTCTGTCTCTGTCCACCGGGACATACAAGCAGGGGTTAATACTAGCACTAGTCCTGTAGCCAAAGCCGAAATGCCCAAAATTTTAGTATTACAAGTCTTCTGTCTCTGTCTCTGTTCACCTCGTCGCCTATGGGTGAGATATTCCCGCTGCGACGTAAAGCACTAATTCATTCATTCTCTGTCCACCAGGACATACAAGTCTTCTGTCTCTAGCCAATGGGTTTCAATTTCATCAGGATACGAGTGGCAGAATCCAAGTTGATGCATCAAATGTTTTCTGTTCCAGCGACAACGACCTGGACTATCTACAGCTGCGTCTGTGGGTGGGGATTTGGACGGGGGTCATCCTCATCATCATGGTGGCGTTCGACCTGAGTGCGCTGGTGCGCTACATCACCCGCTTCACGGAGGAGAGCTTCGCCGCCCTCATCTCGCTCATCTTCATCATCGAGGCCTTCAAGAAGGAGATCCACATCCTTGATCACGACGGGGTGAACCTGTACCCCGACATACCGCTCAACTACGAGTGCCACTGCTCCCCCGCCAACTCCACCAACGTCACCGACTTCTCCCTCCTGCCAGTGGTGTTCCTGGACAAGAATCAGACCGTCCCACTCAACTGGACCACGCTGACAAAGGACAACTGCACCACTTTCAACGGCACGCTGGAGGGCGGGGGATGCGACACGCCTCACTACGTCGCCGACGTCTTCTTCTTCTCCGTGCTGCTCTTCATCGGAACGTTCACCATCTCTATGGTGCTGAAGATGTCCCGCAACAGCACCTACTTCCCCACTATCGTAAGTTCCCTCAATGTTAGACATCCTGGGTCACCTACTTCCCCACTATCGTAAGTCCCCTAGGGTCCTAGTCATTGCTAGATATAATGCAGTTAATCGTGACGTCCCCAGATTCACCAGCTTGTATTCAATCATGGTCCACCTCCCGATCCCTTTCAAAGATGTCTTCAAAAGACGGATACGGTTAAAGAAATGCAGTTAGCAAATATACCAACTTTCTAATCAAGGCATAGTTATTTAATTAGTTAACGACCATGTGCCACAATGTAAATGACAGTACAGAAGCCTTCCCGTGTAAGATGTGTCTGAGCTCGTGTAGTACACCTGGGTCCTCGAGGTCAACCCAGTGACCTTCAGGAAGGTAATGAGTCTTCTCTTCTGTTGTCAGGTGAGATCAATATTCAGCGACTTCGCTGTCCTCATCGCCATCCTCCTCATGGTGGGTCTGGACATCATCATCGGACTGGCGACGCCCAAACTGAACGTGCCAGCCAACTTTGCCGTAAGTATACAGTTTTAGATAATAATAACAATAATAATGTGAACATCTTTATTGTGCAAATCAATGCTGTAAAACACGCTCATAGCACTACAGTATTAAGAGTGTAAGTAGGCGTGAGATCCTGAGATTCATTTAATATCCGGTGACATAAACTGGTAAAAATTCTAAATGCACAAAAATCCATTGTGACATTACAAACAAAAATGCCACGAGTCGAACTTCTTTCACCTGTCACCGGAAATACCACCAGACAAGACTTACACTCCCTATTGCCTTGGCCAATGTATCATTGTGGTTTCCCTTTCAACCCCCTGGGGAGTATACAACATAAGCTTCCTCCTAAGGTAGAAGGTTTATCGTTCATCTATAGCAGCAGTGGATTCAGGGACCTGATCACAGACACATCAGTGGTAGATACAGATTGCTCTGAATTATAAACCAGCATCCGTCTATTATTGAGTGCGACGGCTTCGTTTCAATGACATCATTTAGTGTAGATTCTTCAAGAATACATCAATTCTAAGGATGTAATATTGGATAATTTATGGTGTATTTTTTTTCCTTTCCCTCCAACAGCCGACCAACCCTAATCGCCAGTGGGTGGTGTCGCCGGTGGGCAAGAACCCGTGGTGGGTGATGATCGCCACCATAATACCCGCCCTCCTCGCTACCATCCTGATCTTCATGGATCAGCAGATCACCGCCGTCATTGTCAACAGGAAGGAGAACAAGTTGGTGGTAAGTCTGAGCAGAAGTTTGAATTATTCATGGATGTCCTTATTAAATATATCGCAAAATAGTTCACGCAATGGTCTGTGTTTCGGCTTATTTACAATTACATGTGTCCACTCCATACATTGTCATTGTCCTAGTGATGATTTCATTAGCTGAAAACTTAAAGCTGTTGAAAGAGAAAATTGAATCAATAGAAACTTCATAAAAACAATAATTCCCCATTTCATGTTATCCTAAATTAATAATGGTGACGTTTGACTTTAGCACAGTGGTGTACTCCTTCATTACATTGATTATAAGGGACTGGATAACCGACCAGTTTTCTGCTCTTCCGGAAAGGGGTAAATCATTGTGTCACATTCCTATGGATGTGTCACAATGAGTATGACGTCATATCTGCCGTTTACCATTTCCCCCAGAAATTAGCAAAGCTGTGTTTTGATCATCGTTAGACACTTTTATGTGGAACATTATGGTAAGAAAATAGTGTGTATCCATGAACATTTATTGAACATCAACATCCCAATATAAGCGTTGGGTATTGCCATAGTGCAAAATGAAAACGGAAACAGACTTTTCTGATCTTATTTGTCACAGCAAAACCACGAGTTATCGGTTATCCAGTCCTTTATATCATTGTTATTTTAGCTCATGGAAACAGCATCTCTACAGACAGTGGAATACACTCTCTCATTCTAACTAGCCCATTGTATAATCAGGAGTGAGTGAGTGCATTATGTTTGACATCGCCGCAGGAATCTTTCAATTCACCCACGTAGTCGTCCAAAGATATTTCTCCAGCGGAAGTAAAGCATTAAACTAAATGGATGAATGGTGTCTGTTCCAGAAAGGCCATGGCTACCACCTGGACCTGCTGCTGGTGGCCATCTTGATCATCATCAACTCGTTCCTAGGTCTGCCCTGGTTCGTGGCTGCCACAGTCCTCTCCATCAACCACGTCAACAGTTTGAAGAAGGAGTCGCAGTGCTCCGCGCCCGGAGAGAAGCCCAAGTTCCTGGGAGTTGTGTAGGCTGATTTCTTCTCATAGGCGTGTTGTAATAGGGCTAAACACTGGCCACCTTTATGTACGAATCGGTGTTACTCTGGCACGTAATGTTACAAACCCAAAATGTATATTCGTCAATCTTTGAAGTTGTAATTTTGGAATTGGTAGGGTACACACAATTCCTAACCCTGCACCAAATCTGAGTGACCTGTGTTAAATATATTTTGAGAAACCAAACAGGGATTTCTAACATTACCTGCCAGACTATAATATCGCCTTATTTCCAGCCCAGGCCCGAGATTACTAAACTTTTTGAGAACATTTTCATGCTGAACCTTGGTCCGTTGGTACCAGCCTGTGCTCGCAGATTTACTGCCACATTCAGCGCTATTGTCGTTAGTTTCCTCCTGCCCTAAACTGACAAACCATGATATAAGTGAAGGGATGTTGATTTGTTGTCTGTTTGGCTACAATGCAACACTGGGGGGACTGGGACGTATGGATGTACTGCTGTCATTGTGTGATATTGTGTGATATTGTGTGATGTGTGTTACAGCGAACAGCGAGTGACGGGAGTGTTGATCTTCCTGCTCATTGGCATATCTGTCTTCCTGACCTCTGTTCTAAAGGTCAGTACTCGGCATGCTGTATCATAGACTTCTTATTGATAGGTCAGTACTCGGCATGCTGTATCATAGACTTCTTATTGATAGGTCAGTACTCGGCATGCTGTATCATAAAGGTCAGTACTCGGCATGCTGTATCATAGACTTCTTATTGATAGATCAGTAGTATGGACTTGGGACTTGTTGCATACTTAGATGCATATTCCTACTAAAATATCACTTTTTTTGGAAATAGCTATTTGGATATTTTATTAAATATGTAAGTTATAAGTAAAACTACATTAGTAGGCACTCGTCAGAAATGAGTGAAAGATTGCTGCAGCGATGTTAACCTCCATAATCTCCTCCTTGTCTTCAGTTCATCCCGATGCCTGTCCTGTATGGAGTGTTCCTGTACATGGGCGTGTCCTCTCTCCGCGGCATGCAGTTGGTGGACCGCGTCCTCATCCTGTTCAGTCCTCCCAAGTACCAGGCGGACCTCATGTACCTGCGGCACGTCCGGACCATGCGGGTCCACATGTTCACCGGCATCCAGCTGCTGTGTCTCGCCATCCTGTTCGTGGTCAAGACCATCAAGACCATCTCCATCGCCTTCCCCATCATGGTGAGTCCTCCCATCTCCATCGCCTTCCCCATCATGCTGAGTCCTCCCATCTCCCATCGCCTTCCCCATCATGCTGAGTCCTCCCATCTCCCCATCATGGTGAGTTCTCATCTCCATCACTTTCCCCATCATGCTGAGTCCTCCCATCTCCAATCGCCTTCCCCATCATGTTGAGTCCTACCATCTCTCCATCATGGTGAGTCTTCTCATCTCCCATTGCCATCTTCGCATCATCTCTGTAACCTAGTGGTTAGTGTTTGCCCAGAGAGCAGTAGGCCCAAACACATTTCAAGCCTGGACCGTCGTTTTCTCAGCATGAACGCTAGGAGTCTGGTAATGCAGGACTGGTTGTTATAGCGTCAGTAACATGAGCATCCCTGTTCTAACTGTGGCATGATATTCCGTGAGCTAGCACTACCAGCTGAGGGAAATCCAGCCGAACATGTGCACACAAGACGCCATGCCAGGCGTGATACGAGTGAAGGGATCTTGAATGCAGCTCTAACCTTCAATTATACCAATCTGATAGTTCTATTCCCTTAATTAATGTGTCTGGTGTTGATGATAGATAGATTCTCTTCCCAGGTGTTGGCCATGTGCTTCATTCGGAAGGCGATGGACTATCTGTTCACACAACGCGAGTTGAAGTGGCTGGACGACATCATGCCTGAATCTCACAAGAGAGCCAAAGAAGATGAAGAAAAGATGAAGGAAGAGGTATAAAATCCTTCTATCCTCTGCTTGTAGTAAATATATATATTTTTTTAAACTGACTATCTTCCCATGAATTTTGGTCCTCATTAACCTCCTATTTTCAATGTAAAGAATTGAAATGGATGTTGATATGGTTTTTGAAAACAAGCAGCCCTAATTTTATCACAAATTTTACCACAAATTTTATCGCAAATTTAGTTTCTTATTAACAATCTGATAATGGTGATAAGAAACTATTTGTATGGCCATTTTCCTTCTGAACACATACCTTATCACTTTCCTTTAAAGTAAATGTAAATGATTAAAGAAACATCACCCATCACATTTTGTGTTTTCGAGGATATGCAGACTATCATTGACGACCCTGATGGCATGGGACCAATGGGCGGAGCCACCATCTCCATGGCGGTGTCCAACTACGGTCCTGTCGATTCCGTCAACATCTCGGAGGAAATGGCGAAGACTGGTCTGTGGAAAACAATCATGGCCAACGATTCCTCCTCGAACCTTGTGTCTGACGCCGAGCATCGGTCTAGCTCGAAAAAGTAAGACTAGCATTGCGTGTGTTTTAGTCCTTCAAGCACAGTCGCTGCTGTGAACAACGCTAATATTTCCGCCACATGAGGGCAGGATTGATTGTATAGGGGTGTAATATTCCCACAGTGGCGTTAAACAACAAATCAATCAATTTTTAGGGTAATTTTTAGATGAGGGGAATTTGGAGCCATTGTTGTTTGAAGATTTGACAAAATACCCCACACGATCTACTGTTTGCGTTTCATAACAGGACATTTCCTGTGTGAGCTGTAGCAATTATTAAAGGTGGGGTATGGATCATGGATGTAACAGGCTTTAAATACATTTGTAGTGTTGATGTTTTATGTCACAGACACATGACCTTCCCTCATTGCAAATGGTTGAAAGATTCCTGCAGCAACGTTAAATATCTAAATGTTTGACCGTGTTATGTCACCGGATTTTGAAGGAATCTCGTGTTGCCTTGCAGTCCGTATGGATTTGTATGGATAACACCATAGGCCATAGGACGAATCTGTATCTCTAGATCATTGTATGTATTGTTGGATATGAGTGATGGAGCTCGGATCCTTGCAGCGACATTACGGCTGCAATGAGTCGCACAATAATGATGATGATGATATGATGATGATGATGATGGTGGTGTTACAGGAAGCCGAAGAAGCACAAGAAGAAGCACGGAGACAAGGATCACCACGGCGAGTCCCTCCCGACGATCCCCGGCAGTCCCGAGAACATCTCTGAGGAGGACGAAGAGGAGGAACACCACCCCAAATCTCCAACCAAGAAGAAAGGAGGACACCCGGTCAAGTTCTACATCGACGACGAGGGCCCCGAAGAAAAGGAGTCCCTCATAAAGATGCCTGCCATTATTGTGGACCCCCCAAGTGACATAAACTTGAGTTCTCCCGATAATGAAGACAGCAAGGTGTAACTACGGCGATATTTAGGCAATGACCGCTTGTTTTGTACATAGTTTATATATGCCCCCATCTGCCCTGCAAAAAATAGAAGAGGTCTGGATATTCGGAATATCAAAGGTAGAAACTCGTGTGCCATGTCTCTTGTCAGATGATAGAAAACGAAACATCTGTCGCCATGGAGGATTTGGCAAGGGAAAGGTAGCTCTGTAATTACTTTGCAAGGGAGATAATTTGTAATGCGAGAAGAAAAGTTGTAATATTTTTTGAGATGCAACAACTGCTTGTATTATTGCTGTTGTAGAGTGAGGCTGCATTAGATGGATAAACTCATAGCCTGTGAAATTGTTTACATTATACAAGGCATTAGAATGGTGTCTGTCTGTTACTGGTCTGGTGAAATGTGATACTTACAACAGGAGTACTAGTGGCTGTACCTACTTATGGACGTCGCCGCGAGGAATACTACACTTGATGGCATATCAGGACAACACGATGGGTAGACTCGTAACCCATGTGTACATCAAAACAGCTATTTTTACGTTTGTGTTTTCCCAAACAATCCACCACTAGGCGGTATATTGAAATCTTCATCAGCAGTAGTAATACAGACCTGGCACTTCTCAAACACTCCCAGTGATAGAACCTCCATCATGTCCATTGCCGTCACGTCATTGCTATGTTGATATACATGCATACCGGTATGTCTATCAGCATGTATTGCTGCATATCATGCTATAGCTCTTATGCAGTTAATTTGTTTACAGTACAGAATAAATTTGGCGACAGAAATTGCAAAAACTGCGATCATAATATTGTACTGCACAGTACGTTTAGTTGTGGTATTAGCGATAAAGTATTAGTATTAGTGTAATAGATTGCTTGGATTCATGATAGTTCAGTCATACTCTATAATGGGTCTACATTCAAGGTTTGTGAAGATAAATACATATTTATTTTTGCATTCTGAAACAATCTCGATGCTATAAATTTGCTTTCATGCATACCAAAGAAAATCAGAATTCGGAGTAATTTTTCTGGTTCTGAATTTCTTGATCATGAACATTTTGTAGTCTAGTGAATCTTGATTTTGTGATATATATATTTTTTTTAATAGCTTTTTTTCTTTGCTTAGTTATTCATTCGATTGTGATTATTTTTCAGCAGTATTACTTTACAACAGTTGACAAGTATTAGATAGAGGTGTTAAGATGCTTTATTTCGATCAGAATTTCCATTATCATGTAAAACTTTTCATCATGTTAATGCTTGTGTTATTATGCCTGGTGTATACTGGTGAGTTTGTGTTGAAATTGGTTTTAGAGGGAATGCATTGAACAATTTGTTAAATTTCGATAATCACCGATAGCCAGTTCCCATTTCAATACTTGAATCATTGTTAACAATATTAAGAGCTCACACACTGACAGATTTTACATAGAAATCAGATCTTAAATGAGGCACTGATTAGCAAAGATACGCTGATTATCAATTTATCCATAGTGGAAGCTGGGCATAATAAGACAAGCACTTGGATTTGCTTCTCATTTAATTAGTATGGCGTCACTTTTTCCTCCATCTTCCAATATTATTTTTAAACATTATTATTTTGTCAACTAACTGGTTCTTGGTATAGGTATAATGAAAACATTTTACATAACAATTAGTTTGTTTTGACCATTTTGTTTAAAAAGTCGTTGATGTTATTGTTGATCCTACTAATGAGATATATACTGATGGCAGTTGGTAGCATCAACATGGATGTAGGTTTGAGGGAATTCAATAAGGATCCCAAACAGTCTGGAATTAACATGGGTCGTGGGTCTTCTCCCAACATGAGCGGCTTCTATTAAAGGATTCTTGGGACCCGGTGGCTTTTTATGCTTTGTGATTCTTCTTGCATATCGGATTGAGTCCAGCCAACTACTCTGCAACATGTACAAACTATGAAACCTTGTCCTCATACTTAATCAGCTAACCATGACCGACTTAGGTTATGCTCTCCGACTTCATGCCATGATGCACGAAAAGATCATAGTCGCCTTATTTTCTGATTGACAATAGTCCCGTTTCTGAAAATGATTTTGATCAAACTTACTTGCCCTTCCAAGTATTTGAGAAATTGTAGTGAAGGTAAAAGGGATTCTGTGCCGAGAAAGCTTGCAGTCCATAGCTGCAGTCCAACTGTCCCTTGGCAGTGCTGTCCAAGGATCAAACAGTCATCAAACCGTGAAGAACCTGTTTTTGTTAATTTAAGTTATTATTCTTCGACTGTATCGCCATTCTAGTCTTGTGTACAATCTTTCTATGCATTGCACTGTTAACATCTAAAGAAAATCCAAATGCTTACAAAGTAATGTTTAGAATCACGATCACATTCTTGTCAATATTCTTGTTGCATGTGCTTTTACTTAATTTGAAGTGCTATATATCGTCACACTCTAGCAATAAATGGGATGCAGAAATGGTCAATGTTACCGTTTGTGAGATGAATATATTTAGGAAAATTTATGTGAGCAAATGTGAAATTGGTAAGTAATAAAAATGCCACTTTCATGAAGTAGATTGTGGTTATATTAAAATATTATTTGGTGTCCGACATTCCATTTAGCGTGATGCCTCGAGCCAATATACCGGTAGCCATGTTGACCGGTCGGAGAGAATAGAGTAACCATGGTTACATCCATCTCGGGGGGGCAAGTTGTCTAAACCCTGTTACTGTTGCAATTATCTAATTTTTTTTTATATCGTATCCCAACCTAGATATTGGTCCCGTTTTGGGGAATTGATTGCTCACGGTGGGTGTGGGTGAAGGATGTGTGGGTTTTTGTGTGGGTGGGGTGGGTGTGTGAGGGTGACTGAAGAGGTGGGTGGGTGTTGGTGGGTGGTCTATTTGTGTTCTACCAAATGCATTTCTATTTCTTGCCTCTTTTTTTTCTTTTCGCTCCTGTCTTTAGAAATATATATATATATAGATATACATGTATTATTCACATTTGCTATTGACTGTCCAAAACAGAATACTGCCTTACACTATCTCGAGTTGCTGTCTGTTAGTATGCTTTTTGTTCACGGAGAATGTGTTTTGATCTGCTTTGTTTACGTTACTAACTGAGGGCCTAAGTGAGGAAAAGCCTGCAGTTATGATAATAATCTTAGACAACTTGTGCCGATCGGAATCCAGGCATGGCTCTCAAAGACTCCTACACAGAATGCGTTTTTGAAATGTGTTTTGATATATACTACTGTGCATTAGTACAAAATATTGCAGCAAATGTATTGCTTTTAATGAACTAAACATTTTTGTTTGGGAAAGTATTGAAAATTAATTTCTACATGTATTTCTAATACAGTAATCGACTCATTTAGCGCATAGTGTGTGAAAATACCATTTGATTTAAAGGGTTCATTTCCTGGAAAACAAGTTGACATAAATATTTTCATTAAATTTAAGATAGACGATGGATTAGAATTTCGTCTGCATGTGACAACAAATTTGTGGCAATATTTCAGATGGGGATAGTGTGCGCTAAATCGTCGAATACCACTCGTATATACATTTGTTGGTTGTACAGTATATTACTATAGATATGAAAAATGTGTTGTCGACTCTACAATCAAACTTTATATTTTGTTGTTGCATCATATATTATTGTTTCATTATTAAAATATACGTTAATATCACGGAATGTAAATATTATTAAATACACTGGATATTTCATAGTTGAATACCACAATTAAATATTACTAAAATAATGGACACATTTCACTCGGTCATTACTACCGTATGTACCCACTGTTGGATGGTGTTTATCGATTACCTGCTCTGAATGGACATTAAGTGTAAGATATAATTGCTAATAGACATTGTGAAGAATATACTATTTTATAATTCCATTGAATTCATTTAATGTAGACTATCTCATCATTTTGTTTTTGATTTTTATGAAGATATATTTGTATTAATTTTAATGGAAGTGCATGGATTAATTCTGGATGATGTTATTTGGCTTGGATATTTAATATGAATTAATTCTGGCCAACTCATTTTGGAATAAATTTGTGTATATCCATGTGGTGTGGATAGGCTATCCCATGTGCCCCTCCCATTATAGTGCTAATTGTTGCTTTTGTCATACCGTTGTTTTTTTCCTCCTTTTTCTTCACGTGTCATATTGTACATTACATTTGGTAAGATTGATCATTGAAATGGAGGAATATGTATTGTTTTCTTTTTACCTGCTGCGTTTTTTTGTTGAAAAATTGTTTTGCGAGAGAAAAGGAAATGGTAACCCATCAGGGAAGTTTGTCTCTCGGCTATCATGTACTGGGTTCGCCCTCGATCATTTAATACCTAGTCCTGTTGGTCAGGATATCCGTTCACAACTCTCTTGGCCACTAAGAAATCACCACCGATCAAAGCGCTCTCTTAGCAGTGCATTAGCTATTGGCAAAGAGAGTGCTATGGTCTCTTAGAGGACAAGACAGCTTCGTGAAAGTATACCCTGAACAGTATCTCCGCCATAAAGGCGGGCACCTCTCGCTGTCGCCAGCAGGTAGAAGGTTAATATAATTGAATAACACATCGTATTTATTATTGATGTATTTCAGTTGGTTCGTCCACTAAGTATGTTGGCAAGTCTTGCTTGTGTATATCCTATCTATACAACGTATATATATCAAGGATTTACTTAAACCTTTGCACCAAATGAAACCAAAGGACATCCTACAATGGTATGCAGATTTGGTGCGATGAAGAGCGTGTATTTCCCCCTGACCTTGCTAGAGTTTTCAGGATCGTATAGACTGTATGCAGGCATGGCAATTTTCTGTAGTTCCACTGGTTTATTTGGCTAGGGTCAATTTATTTGGCTAGGGTCAATTTATCTGCCCAGGATGTGGCTTGGCGCCTACAGCTCGGTCGTATTTTCCGCTAAAATCACTATTGTCGGTTGCCATGCCTGCTGTGCGTGGCGTCACTGGTCTTCATTAAGTACGAGGACGAGATAACGTGAATCTTCTGACATCACAGCGTGGTCTGGGTCAAGTTCGTAAGACCGTCAGTTGGAGATAGATCACACCTTTTCTGTATATATACACCATAGGAAATGGTTATGAATTGTACACCATCTATGTTTACTAGTCGAGCATAATGTGTTATCAATGATCCTTGCATCAAACCTAACCAAGTTCAAACTTTTACCTAGTTAAATAAAACTGCATTAACATGCATATTCCTTATATTTTTTTTCTTCCTTGTTATTACCATGTTATATTTCTTTTTATATGTTCATGATATATTGATTAAGAAATTATTTCACGTTTATTATCCATTATATTTGTGTTCTCTAAGTTTTCTTGGCTTATTTCTAGGCATTGAGTTCAGTCCATGTTTGTCTCCATACTGTAAGAAATCATAGTTTTACACAATGTTTCATCTCTACAAGTCATACAATCATATTCACTAACATTTGTGTCTTGTTGCAGTTCCAATTTATAAGGAAGAAATTTACACTGAAATTATGTATCAAATTTGAAATCCTTTAGCAAAAGAATATACCTGGAGAATCAATAAAAAGATTTATAGAGTACGAAATAATCATTGTAACATTTTCTTTCATGAAGAACCTTCATACATTTTACAAAATGTTTTGTATCTTTTAGTTAATTACCTTCCTGTTTTAACCATTGAAATCCTATCAAATTGAATGATTCGGAAATCCTCTTATTTTTCACAACAGCTACTAGTTAGTGTGTTTCATATCATTTTACAAATTCTAGCTTAGCTTTAATGAATAAGTTGAAATCCTGGATATACTTTTTCAAATTTCAGTACTATTGTATTGTGATATGACAACGTTGGCTGTGTCATCAACATGCTATACCTAGCTGAGTGTTATATAGTTACAGTGAGTGTCGGCAGCCCCATGGGTGTCATCATGTCTGTAATGCTTGTTGACGGAGCACATCAATGTGCCACACAGCCACTTCGTCAGTGTCGCCCAGCACATCAATGTGCCACAGTTCCACGTCAATATGCCACACACATTAGTAAGTCAACACGACTTCTGGACACTACATTGTGTGATTATACAAAACAAATATATATGTATATGAGTGATCAAGTTTATCAATTAAAAAACTTTAGTACAATTTGTGCTTTTGGTTTTCTTTTGTTACAGTGAGATGTGTAGTGTGGCCAATGAAAATTCAATCAAATTTGATATTCAGTAATGGGCTACTATTATACACCTCTTCCGGTCTCGTTGCCGTCGTTTCTTTTGTTCTAAGTGTACTTTTATATCCGGATACACCTACACTTTCTCAGAGAAAGTGTAGGTAATATCAGAAATAAACCTACACTTTTTCAAATGATCGAATTAGTTCATTTCGGAGAAAGTGTACTTATATCGGAAATACAAGTACACTTT
>JAUTBQ010155320.1:0-13402 GCA_032361185.1 Lepetodrilus ovalis | reverse complement strand
CTCTAATTATCTTGCTTTTGGAACATCTAACTGCTAGATCGAATTCCCTCCAACGTGGATCGACGAAATGGATTTTGACTATATAAAATTTGACGATATCACAAATAAAGGTAGTTTGCTACGCGCTCATTGAAATCTGTGATTGTATGCCTTTAATAGATGGTGGTACTCTCTAGAATATATGTATGAACAGTTCTGGAACCTTTCATGAAATATTTCACTGTGAGAGAAACAATTGTGTCAAAACTTTTGTATACGTTCATGCACCGAAACGATTCGGTAGGGTATACCATTTTCTCTTAATTCCAGGCATATTAAACACAAATACCCCATCCAGTTTTCTATTCACAAACAACAACACATGTATAAACATTGGAATTCGCCGTCAGAACTCATTAACAAATTCCTACTAATTCATCACTTCAGCAGAATGAAATGTAATAGGATACATTTTTCCCGCCAAATATTAAACTACATCACTAAGTGACTAATCTAGTAGGTTTGGGACTAATTCTAGTTTACTGATATACAATCGTACAATTCAGTATGTCATAAATTCAATATTTATGAAAAGGGTATCTTTTGTAGAACATATTTATATGCCGTCAAATATGCATTTCTGATATTAACCCCCACCATGTTCAAAGTAGCATAACCCTGTAACTAATCATGGTATGAACACAATATCGGGCTTAATAGCAATGTGATACTCTGTAGAATATAAGTATGAGTTGTGTCGAGACCTTTCATGAATTAGATCGCTGTGAGAGAAACAATTGTGTCAAACATTTGTATACGCTTAGGCATCGAAATGATTCCATAGGGCATACTTTTAATATGCCATTTCCCACCAAATATTAGGAACTATATGAGGTTGTTAACCATACATTCAGATGTATGATTGAATTATCTT
The DNA here is from genome assembly GCA_032361185.1 of Lepetodrilus ovalis. Taxonomy (NCBI): domain Eukaryota; kingdom Metazoa; phylum Mollusca; class Gastropoda; order Lepetellida; family Lepetodrilidae; genus Lepetodrilus; species Lepetodrilus ovalis. The sequence continues at coordinate 12,489 of JAUTBQ010155320.1, read as the reverse complement.
TTGTTTGTTATATCATAAGTGGTATTGTAAGTTGCAACATGTCCATATCCTCTAGGGAGTGAACATAATATGTTCGCCATCAAATAACGAACGTCAAGAAAACGCACATTATCTCCGTTTGTCATTAATGAGGATACCCAACTTCGAGGATCCATTATGAAATAATGCACCATCCGATCTTTGTAAGAAATGCATTTTCACAACCTAGAGAAATAGACCTTTCCAACGATACCAACCAATTTGTTGGCAAAGAAAACATGATTAAAACCTTCTGAGCTATTGGACTAAATCAAGAAAACGCAAATGTTCAATATATTATTTTATGGAGAGTACCAAACTTTGAAGATCAATGATGACGTAAAGCACTATGGGATCTGTTTATATTGAATGCATTTCCATAAACTAGAGATAGAGACCTTTTCAACGATACCAACCAGCCCTTTTGCAAATTAAACATGATTGTAATCATGAGAGCTTTTGGACTTAAAATGTTGCGCATGATCGTCAAATTGATTCTTTTTAGATTAACCTCATCCATGTTGAACGTAGCATAACTCAGTGACTAATCATGATATGAGCATACTATTGTTAGTAATGGATAGGTGATACCCTGTAGAATATAATAATGTATGGTCTTGAAACCTTTCATAAAATATCTTGCTGTGAAAGCAACAATTACGTTAACATTTTGATATACGATCAGGCATCGAAACGATTCCATAGGGTAATACTTTTAAGGTACCATTCCCCGCCAAAAGTAAATTAGGTTATTAAGCATACCGTCTGAGGCAGGACTGAATTATATTTCATTTGATATATCATAAGTGGTATGTAGGGAGTGTATATCTTCTAGTGAGTGAATATATGCTCGTCATCAAATAATGAACGCACATTTCCTCCATTTGTCATTAATGAGGGTACCCACCTTTGAGGATCGATTATGAAGTAATGCACCATGGGAATTTTGTAAGAATGCATTTCCATAATCTAGAGGAGATACAGACCTTTCCAACGATGCCAACAAACCTTTTGGCAAATAAAACATAGATAAAACCGTCTATGCTCTTGGACTATATCCTTTTTAAAGGAAATTCATCTATATGAACAGTTTTAATTGTACATTACATCTAGTCATTGTTGTCAATTTGTGCATGTTCTACGTGCTAATTTTGTTGGCATGGTTTTTCATGCTTCTTTCGTTTTCTTACTTATTTAATTGGTAATTGGTCATTGTATTACGTAAATTTGTAGTCGTCGCCTATTGGCGAGATATTCCCGCTGCGTCGTAAAGCAATAATTCAATCAATCAATCTTAATTAGTTGTTGAGGTTTATTAGTTTCAACATGGTTGGGGTACATATACAAATACCAATTGTTGACAACATAAATTATGCGTAAATTATGTTAAATAGAATATATGTATGTGATGAAACGTTTCAAATTAGTAGTTAGTTATACTCTACAAAGTGTACATTATACGTTACCTCAAATATATTATGTTCATATCATGCCTTTAACATATGTAATAGAACATGGTATTTTTTAGATCAACGATGGAAACTTACCTATAAAACTTACTAGCACGAATAGTGATACAAATAACAAATGTTTACAAAAAACATGAATTTCTACTAGCCCTATTGGGAGAAATGGCCCAGGCTAGCGAGCTAGTGTTAATTTCCATTCCTGGCTTAAGGTCTCATAGCACATACGACAGCTTCGAGAAAAGATACCTGGATTACCATGTATTAAGAGATTTCAACAAGAGTGATTATGGTCTCGATGCAGATAGAACTTCTAAAAACTATACCATGTCCACTAGTAATATCCTAGTGGGTTCATCTTTACACCTTGATAAACAGAAATAACACTAAGACAAATAGAGGTCAAACTGGGGGTGAAATTCTTGATGTGAAGAGACTGTGGAATAAGATGATGAAACATTTCCAAGAAAAAACTCAACCTTGTAAGCAGTGATCAAAATTAACACTATCCCACTAGCCTGGGCCCCTGTTTCACAACAGTGTCCTAACTATTTAGGAGCTCCTAAACCTACCGTACTTAGGAGCTCCTAAGTGTTTCACGACTACGTCACAAGTCTTATTCCTTCATAAATCGACATCTAAGTTAGGAGGTGATAACTGGGTCCTAAAGTTAGGAGCTCTTAAATAGTTAGGACACCATCGTGAAACTGGGGCTGGACATTTCTCTAAAGGTACCAGTAGGTTTAGTTCAACACACATTACCATGAGCACTTCCCAGCCCTCTTGATAAAGCATGTTAAATAAAACATTAGAGTTTGATGTGACATGGTACGAGTATGATATTAAACCTCATAGTTTCATGTATCACATGTATACACTATGTTTAAAAGCATTATACTATTATAGATGGTTGTCCATAAATCAAACAAATTTCTATCTGAGACTACTTACACTTGATTGTCCACCCCAAAGTTATTATTTACCGGTACTGATGTATTTATTCCCCAACACTCAATACATGTAGCCATAAAAGAAAATAATATTTTATATGTACATAAAAGGAATTGCAGATTTAATTATCTAGATCGAATTTGAATGTGGATCCTTTTTGCGATATAAATTGATGATGAGTATCACAAAGTAATGTAGTTTGTATTTAATTACTCACTGAAATATGTGATAGTACATGCCTTCAAATAATGATAATCTTTTGAATAATAGAACTTTCACATATCGTACCGCAACACATTTTCACAAAATAATATTTAAACATCATGAAATTATTGTTCCAACGCTCTTTCATACTGTAATTAGCAGTCTACAAATATATTTACCTACCTTTATGTTGAAAATGACATTTCAAGATCCAATTAACGATAAAAATATGTAACAATGCATATATCCACTGCATTCAACTGGAATTGTTAATCTGGACAAGATCTAAAATACTGCCAGTTAGTTCTGAAAGTAGTGCACTATGGAAGATAATGGCCGATGGTAATAATGAGATAGAACTGTAACAACAAGTTTGACATTTACTTTTAAATATCGCGTTTGTTTAATCCGTCTCTATATAATATCCATTTCCTGTTATTAGTGAGACTCTCATTTCATAGCTACATATCGTCACCAATTTAGTGTCCTTGCTGAATTTCACAATAACATGATCTTCTCATCTAATACATAAAAATGTGTTGGGAGCTTTGAATATACAGTGACCCCCCTCGAAATAACATGGTCAGGTTCGGGCGCATGTATTTCATGAATTTCAGGATACTTGAAATACAAATATTTACAACTCGATAAAGGGAAAGTGTACTTGTATCCGATATCAGTACACATTTCTGATATTACCTACACTTTCTCTGAGAAAATGTACGTGTATCCGGATATACAAGTACACTTAGAACAAAAGAAACCATGACAACGAGACCGGAAGTGGGGTATAATGTCCAATACACTTGTATACAGACAAATTAAATGTACATTCTCTCAGGGAAAATATGTTTGACCATGAAATATGTCCAAAAACCCCAGCAAATATGTGAAATATACCTCGTTAAAATTTAAAACATTTTTACTGAAATTCTGCACTCAACGTTCATCATGGTCACGATCGCTTCATTTGTAGGAACAATTTCTTTAAAACCTTCCTCTACCCACCGGAACAAATTTCCAGCTTAATGGAATCTCAATTATCAAGTTGAGATATCACATCAATCATTAAATCTTGTTCAACATATCACTAATATCTGGCATTTGACCAACATCCATTTGACATTGATCTCAAACACAAAAAGTATTGTTGGCAGTAATGTCATGGCGGTAATGTCATGAAGACCTGATAGTTACTACCAGTATCAGCATATTTATCAATCTACATCCATTATTTCTACATTTATTTTAAAGGCCTACATCATGATCTGTTGATAAATTTCATTGTTAAACATATTTCACCTGAAAGTATGTGCATTTGATTTCTATATATAAGTGTATTGGGCAAAACAGCAATGTTTTCTGCCTGACACTAGTTTTCAATATTTTAATGTGTAATAGTGATACAAATAACCAAAGACATGAATTTCTACCAGTTCTTAGGATACCTTTAGCATTGGGAGAAATGGCCCAACAGACTATTGTTAATTTCGTTCGCTGCAAATGCCAGTGTAGGATCTGACATTTTCGGATTCTGTTAAAAGCATTGAGATCGCACATTTTTCAGAAATGCGTCTGATTTGAGAATAATTTATCCAGACAAAATTTTGAGAAAAAAAAAGAAGCCTCTGAATAGGACATGGAATAGAAATCTACATAGTGTCCCCTCGATATAACACTGAAGTTGGGGTCCATGACATACCCCCCGCGTTATAGTACCTGCCTTATACGATATTACAGGGAAATAACGAAAATAAAAGTGGGATCCATGTCTGACCCCGCGTTATATCCGAATCCACGGAGCATCGGACCATGTTATATCGATGGGACGCTATTACTAAAACAACAACGTTACAGTAATATTTTTCTTTTCAAGCTTGTCTGAAACTTTTCCATTCGTGTCGTGCAGGGTGGCGACAGTTGACGAGCTGAGCCAGACGTACGTGCTGATGGCGGCCGACATGAAGGACGCGTACCTGGTTCACGTGGTTCACACGTATCTGGAGGACCACCCACAGAGCTCCATCATCATCTTCACCAGCACCTGCAAGTTAGTAGTCTCAACATCTCTGTCTTACCTTGTACTTACCTCCCTTGTGCATTTTCCACATATTTTCATATTGTAGTTATCTGCCTTGATTTATTTTAGTTTTTTTTTTATTCATTGTAGTTATCTCCCTTGTTTGTTTTTTTGGGTCGTCTTATGGAAATATTCACCATTCTTCATTTCTTTTCCCTCCTGCAAAAATATGTTTGCATGCCTATTTCATTTTTCAAAAGTTATCGTTGCAAATGGGTGAACTGCAGCAACGTTAAACTCCATATTCTCTCACTCTCTCTTCAAAATGTTCATAGAAGTCAACAGTAAGCAAAGTTGGCGCTGATCTTGTAGTAAGAGTCAACCTGCTGGAGATATTCGAAGACCTTTTATTTTATGTTATCATTTTGAGATCTTAGAAGTAGTAAACTTCTAATTACTAACGTATTTGGTTGTTATGCAGCAGTGACTGCAGGCTGATTGTAGACTTGCCTCTATACAGCCTTCTGTATAGGTATTTAGACGTGGTGATGACATTTACTGTATGTTACCATTATGAGGACTAGTTCTCCTTAGAAACATCTTTCTGTCAAAAGCATTTGTGATACTAACCTGAATGAAGTGACGATGGTCGTGGCTTTGTATTCATACAACCTTCCATACAGGTCCACAAGCATGCTTGGCACTTTACCAGAAATTATGAAAAGTTTTTAGTATGATTTCATGCTCAATTTTAGAATGTTAGTTGGAGATTTGTGGAAAAAAAAACCATAAAATCATACTAAATAACTTTCACTAAGCTCTGGGAATGTACTCTAAAAGTTATAACCTGATGGTTGGCTGTGATTTAGTACTGTATATACTTTAAGGCCATATAAATTAATGCCAGTAGTCTGTTTTGGACTTTGTATTTAGCTTTGTAGTATTTTAACACTAACACTGTAACTAACCGTGAAAAATTTTCAAACATTATTACCTCCAACTCCATTTATATTCAAGAACCTGCAGAGGTATTTGAAGAAGAATGACACCAGATCAATCAAACCGAGCCGAAATTTCGTAGGAAGCTACCCTAAAATATTTTGTTGAGTATACATTCAGATCTTCCTCTCCAGGTACACACAGATCCTGGGGATGATATTCGGCGACGTGGGCACAGAGGTGGTGGTGCTGCACTCCATGATCCCACAGAAACAGAGACTGGCAGCGCTCAGCAAGTTCAAGTCTAACCAGGTGAAGGTCCTCCTCGCCACTGACGTCGCCAGCAGGTCAGTGTCACGTCCTCCAGCTGTGTGCATACGTTTTGTTTTATTTTTCAGGAAGGGTAGGGCATGAGGCGAGGGTCAACGGGAGAGTTTGCATAGACTACCTTTGGGAAACCTGTATTATTTATTTTTAAATAATATTTATTTGTTATGTCTTCTGGAATTCATGAATAGCCTTTTTTTTGTTTGTATGCGTTTATTCCATCAGAAACAAAATATACATGATCAAACATAGAAATGTTACATAAATATATATCCAAATTAATGGCTATCTGAACATGTTTCCTGCATTGATGTTCATGGAAGTTGCCTTTCCTATGGGTTCATGATATGATGTCATGGCTCTACTTTAACATTTTGAGGCCCTATCAGACATGTAACTGTAGGTAAAAGGCTTGTTAATCTGGGCTAATCCACATGTCTGCCTGTGGATCATACCTGTCCCGGACAGGCGGACAATCCTTACTGCCGAGCCCTGGATGTGCTGTCAATACTGTTGGGGTGCATTTATTATTATTTATTGTGCATTGACCTAGTATATCTGAAAACCATTCCATGTATCGTCTAACGGCTAATTTTGCAATGTTTGCAGAGGACTGGATATTCCTACCGTGGATCTGGTGATAAATCACAACATACCGAACAGACCCAAGGATTACATCCACAGAGTAGGCCGCACCGCTAGAGCAGGTACTCGCACCAAGTCTACAGATATTAAAATAATAATAATAATAAATATGTGTATGTGTGAATAGTTGTTAGTTATTCTTGTCGTAGATTATTGATCGCTAATATTATGATGTAAAGTACTGATATTTGGCATCAGTTTACATTAATTGTTTTTATCTTTCTTTATTTTCAGGTCGAAAAGGTCTTGCAGTTACACTTGTGACACAGTTTGATGTTAAATTGGTTCACGCTATTGAAGAGTGTATCAGTGAGTATTAATGGAAATAGAAGTCCCTGGATTTTTATTCTACATTTTTAGTTCAATTTTCACCAACATAGATAAGTGCCAATGTGTTTTTAATTTATTTAACATTGACATCGTCAAAATTTAAATAATATTTATTGGAAATCTGCTTGTGAAAGTAATATTTTTAGACCAACAGTGAGACTATATTTATGTTAGTTGCGTCAAATAACCACATGAAGCATACGTAAAATCTATTAAATATTGCCTGGCCGTTACATAAGGCCTGTGCTGGTGTCTAGCATTACAGTAGTTTTATTTGCGACAGATACCAAGCTAACAGAATACAGCACCAACGAGAGGAATGTCATGGAAATCCTTACAGAGGTTGCAGTAGCACGCAGAGAAGCAGAGATTGTAAGTGCAAAGTTTATCAATATTATATTAGTTTAAATAGTTATTGTTTTGATGATAAATTGAATGAAAGCCGTGAATATGGGGATGAATTGAAACCAAACAACTAAACGTGATAACACTTATTTTGAGATGAATACACTAATGGGATTGAAACAAACAACTAAACGTGATAACACTTATTTTTTGATGAATACTCTAATGGGTTTGAAACAAACAACTAAACGTGATAACACTTATTTTTAGATGAATTCTAATGGGATTGAAACAAACAACTAAACGTGATAACACTTATTTTTTGATGAAATAATTGGATGACACTTATCAACTAAATAACAATGGCTGTACACTAAATTGATGATATAATTAATCTACTAAATGTTCTAAAACGACTATCTAAACTAAAAATGTCAGCTAGCTAAATTTACTGATTGTTGCTGACATGCTAGCCTTTCGGAGTCTATGAGCTAACTGAACTTCAGAAGTCTAAAAACACGTGTTCCCGAACGACCCGCTCGTGCTGCACGATCCTTGGCAGCCCGACCGTTGGGTTGCGTTGTGGCGACCTAATTTGTCTCCAGAACATACCCCTCTCCGATGATAGACTCCTATATGTCTATCATCAAAACCTATTTAGTAACTAGATGAATAAAGAAAACTAACGAAGATGATCTATTTACAACATCTAATGCACCACCGTGCTGAAAATATGTGCACACAACCTGTATGCACACCTAGTCTGTATATACAACTTGAAATTTGCCATTGTCGCCTAAACGCTGGCATTCGTATGGCTCCATTCAAGGGGACAAATCTTGGTCACAGGTCTAGTGAGCTGTGACTTGCCAACTTGAACCTCAACTACTCTCACATGACCATCTTTGCCAAGATGAGTCTTTGTGATTCTTCCAAGAGGCCAACATCCACGTGCCGTATCCGGGGACACGACTATCACGACATCATCAATCTGCACATCTCTGGATGGAGTGAACCATTTCTTTCTAGTATTGAGTGTGGGGAGCCATTCCCTCATCCAGCGTTTCCAAACATGACGAATCAGTTCCTGTACTCTTCTCCAACGCTTATGTGGGTTGTAAGAAGCATCTATTTCAGGGGCCAACTCACCACCAACCTGTCCATGTAGAAAGTGGTTTGGTGTTAGTGGCACATGATCATCTGGATGGGCGCTCTGATAGGTCAGTGGCCTAGAATTCAAGAGAGACTCAGCACCTGTAAAGGCTGTCATGAGCTCCTCATCTGTCACGTCACCCGCACTCAGAATAGCAAATATTGCTCGTTTTGCTGATTTAATCAAGGACTCGAACACCCCTCCAAAGTGTGGTGCATGAGGAGGGTTGAATTTCCATCTAACACCCCTACCAGCTAATGTTCTTTTGACCTTATCTGAACCTAGACTATCAACGACAAGCTCCTTTAGCTCCTTTGCTGCTCCAACAAAGTTTGTCCCATTGTCGGATAGCATTTCCTGTGGCATTCCTCTTCGGCTTGCCATCCGGAAGAATGCATTCAGAAACGAATCTGAATCTAATCCAAAGGCCATCTCCAAATGAACTGCCCTTGTGGCAAGACAAGTAAAGAGGCACAGATATCGTTTCTGTCTAGTCTTCCCTCTACCTTGTACAGTGAGGAATGGACCAGCAAAATCAACTCCGGTTTGTACAAAAGCTCGCAAAGAACATTTCACTCTCATATTTGGGAGGTCAGACATTAGCTGCTGTGCTGGCTTAGCCTTCTGCCTTTGGCACCATGTACACTGTCTCTCCCATTCACGGATGGCTTCTCTTGCAGAGATAATCCAGAATTTGGAAGAAATTGCTGATAATGTGGAATTTGTTCCAAAATGACCACCTGTTTCGTGGTAATGTTTTATTATCAACATCGTTACCCAATCTTTCCTAGGCAGTATGATTGGATTCCGTGCATCTGATGACAACATTTCCGCATGCGTCAATCTTCCACCTAATCTCATCAGTCCATTTTCATCCAACACTGGTGTCAACCCTATCAGCTTGCTAGACTTTGGCAATTGTTTGTTTTTTTACAAGTGCCATGTACTCATCATGAAATGACTCTATCTGAATGTTTACTAGCAACTTGGTTTCTGCATCAAGAATTTCTTCTGCGTTTAGTTCACCAAATTCTCGCAAGTTGAGTGGAACATGTGCATTGTTCAGAAATCTGTATATCCAAGCATACACCCTACAGAGCCGTTTCCAGTCTGAAAACCTGTTTGGCTCCAATCTCCAAGACTTGTCCGTCTCGGTCTGAGTGATCATGGTTATACCTATCTTGGACACAGATTTTCTTAATTCTAGTCTATCGCTTACTCCATAGTCAATATTTTGGACTGGCCATTCATCTTCACTTGAAGACAGGAAGGCAGGACCATGCAACCAAGAACTACTTGTTAGTGTATCAACCGTAGCACCTCTGGTTAGTATATCTGCAGAGTTCACATTTGAAGGAACATACTTCCACTGAGATGGTTTTGTGTTTTCCTGAATGTAGCCTACCCTGTTTGCGACAAATGGTTTGAAGGTTCTACTTTGACGCTTAATCCACCACAATACATTCTGGCTATCAGACCAGAAAGTAACATTCTCTAGCGGTATTGCCATGGATTTGGTGACTGCTATTGCTAGCTTCACACCCAAGACTGCAGCCAATAGTTCCATTCTAGGAATGCTAACTGCCTTAATGGGAGCGACATGACCTTTTGATGCTACAAGGTAACTATGTTTATCTGTTGTTACTGAATATAGCACTGCTCCGTACGCAACTTGGGAAGCATCTGCAAAGACATGGATGTTTCTACATTCCTCATCCGATGACAGATGTATGCATCTAGGAATTCTAAGCGAACTCAGCTGTTCTATTTCCTGGTACCATTGCCAAGCTTTATGTTCTAGTTCTGGATTTAGGATGTCATCCCAGCCTGTGTCATATACCCACGCCTCTTGCAGGAGAATCTTGGCGCGAACAGTGAAGGGTGAAATTAATCCTAAAGGATCAAACAACTTGGCAGTTTCTCTGAGTAGGTTTCTCTTAGTCATCTTAAACCCCTGATTTTGAACAGTGTATATAAACTTGAAGTCATCACTTTCCGCATTCCATGAGAGGCCAAGGGTTTTTACTGACGGTAACTCACTCATTTGGATATCTATTTCTGACAATCTGTCTGCCACAGAGATCTTGTCCAAAACATGCAACGAGTTCGACATCCACTTCCTTGCATGCATGCCTGCGGAACTCCAAAGTTCCATCAATTGTTCATACAATTCAATGGCTTTTGTGTCAGTCTCTAATGAGTCCATATTGTCGTCCATATATGTGGACCTACAAACTGCCTCAGCTGCCAATGGCAGTTTGCTTTGACAAGCTTTCGCGTGCTCTTGCGATATGTATTGAGCTAGAAATGGAGAGCAGTTAATGCCAAATACAACTCTAGAGAATTCATATACATCTGGCTTTCTGCTTTGGTTCATAGATCGCCATAGAAACCTGAAGTATGAACGATCTTTTTCGCATATTTCAACCTGGAGATACATTTCAGCAATATCACAGATTACAGCGATAGGATGCCTCCTGAAACGTAGCAATATCTAAAAAAGATCGGTTTGTAGCTTAGGCCCCTGATGTATGACATCATTCAATGAAAGGTCGCGATTCTTCGCTGACGCATCGAATACCATTCGGACCTTGGTTGTGGTTTTGTTAGGTTTCACAACAGGAAAGTGAGGTAAAAACCACTTGCTATCATCAGCTTCTTCCTCAGATAACTTTCTAATGTAACCCTTTGTTAAATACTGACAAATGCCATCCTCATACGCTACTGAAGTGGTTTCATCCTTTGACAACTTCTTTTCAATGCTAATAAGCCTGCTGACAGCCATATCATAATTGACTTCCAACTCATCAACATTTTCCTTCCAAGGAATGCCTACTTGATATCTCTCACCAGTATGTATCAGTGAAGCTCTAACAGCATCAACAGCAATTTGTTCATCGCTACTCAATGTTAAATTCTGATCTGGAACCTTTTCAACTTCCCAAAATGCCTGCACTAACTGTTCGAGCTCAGCATTCTGGTTAACTTCCGAATTTCCCTTTTGAGTAAAGAAAGTCAAATGCGTCTCATTTTCACCCATGCCACTGAAACTGCCCACACATGTCCAGCCCAAAGGAGTTAATCTAGCCACTGGCTCTCCTGCCTTACCCACTATCTCCTGGCGTGAACAATGCAACTCGAAGTAGTCCATACCTATCAGAATATCCACTGTGGGATGAGAAGTCACACTGGGAAAGTCAATATGCTGTAGATGTTGCCACTTGTGCTTGTGGTCTTCCCAGTCGATAACCTGCATCTTACCAGTCACCTTAGTAACAGTAAATGCACTGATTCTAATATCTACTTTGCCATCCAAACTTTCTAGTCCAAACTCAACAGATTTACTATTAAACGTCTCTGTTTTGCTGTTGAGTACATTGACCGAAATTGGTTTGACCTTGCCCTGTACTCCAAGTTCTGACGCAACATCATCATTGATGTATGTGTGGGTACTCGCGTCATCCAGTAGAGCATTGACCTTAATTCTGCGGTTGCCTTGCTTGATAATAACTGGGATGGTTCTCAAGGCAGAAAACTGGGACTCTTGTTTTGTAGTAGACAGTGTAATGGTTTGTGAGTCACCAGTATAGCGTGTGCTATTTGAACTACTATCCTTAATCACTCTCCCGAACTTCACCTTCGAACTGTCATGCAACAATCTATTATGATTAGCCCGACAACCATCAATGCCACACTTCACATCCATGCTACAATTCATACCAGAGTGGTTAGCACCCAGACAACGAAAGCAAAGATGTAGCACCTTTGCCCTGTCCCACCGTTTGGATATATCAAACGTCTTGAACTGTCTACAGTTGTTAATATCATGACTATCAGAGTGACAGATGCTACATTTGGATTCTGTAGACTTATGTGCACCAAAGAATGAACTTCTTTTCTGCTCTCGCCTTTCTGCTGATCTAGGCTTGTTATTTACCCCAAATTTAACTTCAGATGCCACTGTTTTAAATTCGGCTTCTTGCAAAACCCAAATTCGCAATGTTTCTACCGATTCCTGCCGTTGGGATTCAAATACCCATCGATTGTAGTTTGCAATAATTGACTCTGTCATCTTTTTCAATAACATAGCA
>JAUTBQ010155309.1:0-13407 GCA_032361185.1 Lepetodrilus ovalis | reverse complement strand
GGAAATAAATTATTTTCGCCGATTAATTTAGGTGTTCGAACTATTAGAGGGTCCGTATAAATAGAGAATATACGGTATCAGCAGCACATCCAATTTTTTTGATCATTTGTACTAAGTTTATTGTACTAAGTTTATTGTACTAAGTTTATTGTACTAATTAAGTTTATTGTACTAAGTTTATTGTACTAAGTTTATTGTACTAAGTTTATTGTACTAAGTTTATTGCGAGTGCTGCTGATAGAAAACATTTGAATTATTTTTTATTGCAATTTATGGAAGATGGTGGCAAAATATGTTGAGCCTTCCTTCCCGCCCATAAATCTTGCACTGAATGTTGATATAGGGGGTGTAAGTCTCGTCTGTTGTTATTTCCGATGACGGGTGAAAGAAGTCTTGCTCGTGACATTTTTTGTGACATCACAATGGGTTTTTTGCGCATTTAGATTTTTGACCAGTGTATGTCGCCAGATCTCATGTCTACTTACACTCCCAATTACCATGATCACGGCTGGATTACATTTGGTTTCATCTCTCTCTCTCCCCCGCGCCCCGTCAGACGAGCCCGCTGCGGGCCATCCAGATGCTGTGGGTGAACCTGATCATGGACACGCTGGCATCCCTGGCCCTCGCCACCGAGCTGCCCAGTCCCGAGCTGCTCGAACGCAAGCCGTACGGCCGCACCAAGCCTCTCATCTCTAAAAACATGTATAAAAACATCCTGGGTCACTCTATATATCAGCTAGCTGTCATCTTTACACTACTATTTGCCGGTAAGTGAGCGGTAGTGCTGTATTCTGAAATTGGTTCGTCGCAAATGGGTGAAAGATTCCCGCAGCGACGTTAAACTCCATATTCACTCACTCACTGAAATTGGTGAATGATGCTTTTAACCCTCTCCCTTCCTGTTTATGCACAAACAGCTCTTTAGGGCATCTCTGGTTGCCTGCAGTAGGGAGAGGGTTAACAAGAAGTGTATACTGTTTTCAATTTCATGTCTACATGCTTTGTGAATTAAGCAGCTATTAGTTTCGTAGAAATACATGAATTGTTGTCTAAAACGATGTGTTCATGGATGTCAAGGTTCACTAATAATTACCCCGTCAATCGGTACCCGTGAGTGGCTGAAATGGCAGTTTGGGTTGTATACTCCCCAGGATGTCAAATGAGTGCACATTCATGACTGGAGTAATAATAAGGTAATGCTTTGACAATTCTTTCCAGCGTGTGTGTATTATATATAGCACGTTATTAGCGGACATTATTATCTTTAGCGTTCACCTATCAGCTGTTTTCGTCTTGCAGGTGCCGACTTGTTCGATATAGACGATGGTCGTGACGACACTGACGTCCATGCGCCGGCAACGCAGCACTTCACCATCATCTTCAACACCTTCGTGATGATGACACTCTTCAATGAGATGAACGCCCGCAAGATACACGGGCAGAGGAACGTCATAGAGGGTTTACAAAGGAACCCTGTGTTTATAGGAATTTGGATAGGAACTATGGTAGCACAGGTGAGGACGAGGTATATAGGAAACAAAATAAAGTAAGGACCGGTAGATATTTTGTGGGGAAGATCTTTTCCCCAAAACTTTGGAATTCGGCTTGAGGAATCTATTGCCATTATTTTTCCAATGCATCCGCAAGTGCTTGAAGATTATCTAAAGCCTGTCGAAGTTTCAAAATTCTTAGTTGGTAGCATAATATGAAAGCTATGTTCATGTGTTCAAAAAGGTTGCTGGCCCTTAATTAATGTTGTTAAATATATATGAAACAATCGGCTATCCGGCCCCGAGGTTACGAAACTTTTCTGAGTATGAATTCTTTCTCAACTCAAAGTTTTGTTCATAAATCACCATATAAAACTTGAGCATGAAACCATACTCAGAAGGTTCCGTAATCTCAAGGCCAGCTTCTTCATTTCAATGGATTGTCGCGTATTATGAAAGATCCCTCCTGCTATTCTAAGCAATAATTCACTCTCCCCTCGTTGTTGAAAATGAATAAAAAATAAAAAGATCCTACAGTTACTCCATATTCCATAGACTATACCTCATTACGCTGTTTAATTGTGCCATCTAAATGCTTGTTCAAGGCATATTTTGCCATGTTAAAACTTGTTAGATTAGACTAAATGGTAGCTCATATAAATGAAGAATACAGGTTTACTGTAATGTTATCGTCATTTATGTGTAAAGGAGTCGTGCATAGACGTTAAACTCCATTATCCACCATAAGGTGAAGCATAAGTCATGACATAAAAATATCATATTTTCCAATATTGTGCATAACACCTGGAACGATTTTCATTGGTCAGTTACTTTAAATGTTCTCGCGTCTGTCATAGCAGACAGAACTATCTTTTTCATTCATAACATTCTACTACGAAATCAATACAGCCAAATTCTGGAATTAATCATTTGACCAAACGATCTACTGCCTAAAATGATGAAAACTGTTGATGTTTCAGGTTTTAATTGTCCAATTTGGTGGAATAGCATTTCACACCAAGGGACTGTCATTAGAGCAGTGGTTTTGGTGCCTCTTCTTTGGAGTAGGGGTGCTGTTGTGGGGGCAGGTAAGAGCATGCCGACCTCGCAGTAGCTTGCTGCTTTCTTTGGCAATCTTTACTAGATTGCAGGCTTTGTATTGTATGCATATAGAAATGCCATCATATCCCAGATAAGACTATAATGATATCAAGAAAACACTACACCCTTTTACAGGTTAACAACAGTTATGCATAACATTACATGTAATTTGTATTTCACTATCAAATTCAATTGAAGGTATCATCCAAGCGAATATATTTTTGTTTATCATTTTTCACAACATCCTGAGTATTTTATTGACACTTATTAACATGAAATAGTCGTCGCCTATGGATGAGATATTCCCGCTGCGACGTAAAGCAATAATTCAATCGATCGATCAATAACTTGAATAGAGCATACATTCAGTTTTACTATCAAATAACATCAACCATATCCCACAAACAACACCCGTATTTCACAATGTTCCAAATGTACGTTCACGTCTTTGTTTTCCAAGGTTATAACAACTATTCCATCGCATAAAATACCGCGGATATCGTGCCCATGCTTTAAGCACGATGAGGAGCCCGAAGACGAGGACGCCATCGACGGGATGAACCAATCGGAGGACGCGGTTGGCCGTCGCGGGCAGATTCTGTGGGTGCGAGGTCTGACACGCTTGCAGCAGCAGGTACGTGACCTTGACCCCATCCCCACTCTCTCACTCTTTCTAGTCAGTAGTCTAGGAACGCCGTTGGTTTTACATTCATTTGCTAGTTATCCGTAGTCGTTTTGGTTCAAATTATATATTACGTATATATTACCCAAACTGTGTTATGCATGGGTGCATATTCACCTTGCAGCGTCCATATGTACATAATTTATATATCTTTTACAAGATTTGAGCATGCAAGTTAAATATTTTTTTCTTGTATGGCATATTGAAATTCTTGTATTGCATAAGATATTTTATTTATATATATATATGAAGCATTAACATTTTATGAAATGTTTGTTGTAGTATATGTATGAACTTAGTAATGAAGGGATAGTTGCAATTTTATAATAATACTTTGATGATGACGATAAAAACCATGCTTTCATATTATCTTGTTAACAAACTAGTTTGTGTTAATTATTAACTTTTTAATTTTTTTATTTATTAATTTAATGTTTGTACAAACTTTAATGGAGTCTATCTCATTATCTAATTCACGTATTGTTCTGAAAGAGTTCAGCGTTGCAGTTAGATGTGAAACTAACATCAGTAAATATTTTTGTTATATATATTTGTGATTTAAACATGTAGAAATTGCATGATTTAATTTTTCCACCCCCACTCCAACAGAAAATTATTTATCAATTTCTCAATTTAATAATGGAAAATTGAGAAAATATTTCCCCATGTAATTGCAACTTTATTTCAGCAAAATGCAAATTTCATTACTTTTAAAACCCAACTGAAGATGAACAAAATCTTTGAAGTTGTGAACCTGATTGTTTCTCTATGCTTTTGACTGACGGCTGTATGGAGCTCGCTGAGTACTTGGTTCTAGTTCATACAACATGAAAGCCTTGTCGTTTCTAACGGCATGCCAGCATATATCTGATTGTGGTTTCTACGTGTCGACTGACAAGACATTGTGCGTTGCTGTGGTCATGTGATTGTATTGATGTCGTTGATGCTCCAGTTTTCTTGGAGTTCATTTATTTATTATTTTGTGTGACTGCCGTTATTTACTAACATAAACTTCATCGATCCAGTTCTTCTGAAATTTCCCCCCAGTTCCCATCCCAAACAGTTCCTTACTGCAAAAGACTTGTCATTGGACGATGCAGAACTGAAGACTTCACGGGGAAGTAAATCGGCGTCCAATGGCATCTTCTCGTTGTTGAAGGAACATGTTGTCATTGATTTTTAGTTTCAGGTTTATTTGTTGCGTTATTTGTTCAAGAGTTCACCAGATATTATCCCAAGACAAGTTACGCAAATACCGACTTTGCGACCTTAGATAATAACGTTACACGACTTGTTATTGTTACTAAGCCTGATTTAAGTTCATCGATAATTGGTAATATTGTTAATGAGGTGATTTACTTTTAATTATTGATAGTTTGTCAATAAGAATTACAACGCTTGATTTAAATATCATTTGAACAAGTTGTAATGATGTTTCCCTAGGTTTTTTTTTCCTTTTTTTTTTTCACCGTAATCTGACAATGTTAATTGTTGGCTGAACATGTTAAGCCAGTCACGCAAGCTACATCATGAATCATCCGCGTCATAACGAGCCATGTATCGCACTTCGAAGGTTATGCAATAGTTAACCCTTTCCCTGCTGGATTAAACATTGTCGCTGCTCTTTGGGGCATTTCTGGTTGCCTGCAGCATGGAGATGGTTAAACCAACATTGAATGATAACTCTATTGCCAATTATCGATTTCTTGATTATTTATGTTTTATTTATCGACAACCAGCCGTGAAGACAAAAGCATGCATGATTCTTGTTATGTTGAAGCCGCGTTATGAGATTACGAGCTTGTCACTCCTTGGTCATCCTGACCTTGACTGCCACGGACAGTCGTATCCACTATTTGGCGTTTCATTTTCTGTGTAGCTTATCCATTACCGTGTATCGCTGTATACATGTGCTGCAATTTGAACAGCAATATTGCGATATCATGTAAGAGCATACAAGTTTGCACATGCTTCATTGTTTGTTACAGTATTTTCTGTGCATCTTTCAAGTTATTAATCCATGGCTCTGCTAAGAGACTGGATGTTTCTTGTTCTGACATTATTTTTTTTACTTCTAGTTTGGTTGCCACTGCATTATTTACTTCTAGTTCGGCTGTTACTACTGTTATTTACTTCTATTTTGGGCGTTATTTCCATGAATTTCTGATTTGGCTGTTAGCCTGTTACTGCCAGTATCTATTTCTATTTTGGCTGTTACTTCCATGAACTTCAAGTTAGGCTGTTACTGCCAGTATCTATTTATTTCCATTTTGGCTGTTACTTCCATGAACTTCAAGTTTGGCTGTTACTGCCAGTATCTATTTCTATTTTGGCTGTTACTTCCATGAACTTCAGGTTAGGCTGTTACTGCCAGTATTTATTTATTTCCATTTTGGCTGTTACTTCCATGAACTTCAAGTTTGGCTGTTACTGCCAGTATCTATTTCCATTTTGGCTGTTACTTCCATGAACTTCAAGTTTAGCTGTTACTGCTGTTACTTTCTTCTAGTTTGGCTGTTACTTCCAGGAACTAGTTTGGCTGTTACTGCTATTATTTACTTCTAGTTTATATCTTCTTATTAATTCTACTTTAGTGGTTACTAATGTGGTTTACATTCAGTGTGGTGGATATTGTTATCACTGGATATTGGTTATCGTATACATTTATTGAAAATAATTGTCCAAATTTTGCAATTATTCGTTCACATATTTTTCCATATTTGATAGTTTACTGATAATTGTCTATGTATCAAGATTGGTTGAAATGATTTCTTTATGTCACTTTACGTCTATATATCAGGACCGCTATTGGGAGAAACCGATTCATATGAGGCGCTATTAAAGGTAATACTTATTTATCAGAACTAGTCAAGATGCTATGTTAATATCAACGTATAGAAATGTATCAGAAAGGAAGCATATCTTTCTCATGTACGTGTTTCAAAGTAGTGGAAATAATCGCCTGTAGCTGGGTTTTTTTCTGATAATTGTTTTCTTTTTTTATTTATTGATATCTTTCATCTTTTTTTATATTTATTTTTATTATTTTATTTTAATATATATATTTTCCCCCACCTGGACATATTTGATCTGGTCCTAGTATTTAGCGAGTCATGTTTTACCAAGGAGCTGGGAAGACCGTTGCTGATTGTGTTTTTGTTTTGGCTGGGGTTTATTGTTTTTCCTCTGGCAGCCTGCCTACAGTAAATGTTCATTCTTTTTTGTTAACAGCTGCGAGTAGTGAGAGCATTTAAGAGTACTCTAGAGGACATGGAGGAAAAACGTAGCATTCACAGTTTTCACAGTTTACACAGCATTCGTAGTTCGCGTAGTCACCAGGGGCCCCGCACAATCAGCGAAGAGGCCAACTCGCACCACGATAAGTTTTTACGTACGCCCCCGCCCGGCAACAGTTCCCCCCAGTCCCCCGATTACGTCTCCGCCTCCTCCACCCGCCACTCTCACCAGCCTTTCAAAACGAAAAGTCAGTCGTACGAAAGTGTGCCCCTCGTGGGCAAGCAGGCGTCTCCCGTCATGGCCTCCACCAATCCGGCACACAAAGCCTCCCCTCCCAAGACCCTCAGTCAGTCGGACATCGGCGACGCCAGCCCACACGAGACGACGATATGATTGGTCCATTTGCTTCCCGCCTCGGCTCCGTTTCAATTGGACGAAACCGTTACCGTTGTCGTCGGCGAGCGACCAGCCCTACACCCAAGTAGGGAGAGGTGTCTGTTCTACACCCCCAGTCAGGACAAATGTCTTGTCGCCAGTGTCGTGACGCACCCTCAGAGACTCGGAGCATTGCTGACTGATTGATTCCCTGTGATACCAGACTGTATACTCTCCTCTCATAGTGTGTGTGGACAGTTGTTAGTCCCTGCAGCACGTGCTGAACATTGTTAGTGTGTGAAGCACAACGTTCCAAAGGTTGTTAGTGTGTGAAGCACAACGTTCCAAAGGTTGTTAGTGTGTGAAGCACAACGTTCCAAAGGTTGTTAGAGTGTGTAGAACATTATGCTAACGGTTATTCGTGTGTGTGTAGCACGTGTTCCAAATGTTGTTAGTGTGTAGCACATGCTATCGGTTATTCTGTATGTGGCAGATGCTAAAGTCTTTAGTGTGTGTAATTCATGCTACAAGCTATTAGTGTGGTGTGTGGGGCACATGCTAAAGTCGTTAGAATGTCTGTGGCACATTCTGTGGTCGTTAGTGTGTGCAATACATGCTAAAGGTTATCGTGTATGTGTAGCACATATGCTAAGGTTGACGTGTATAGCACATACTGAAGTGATTAGTGTGTGTATGACACATTCTGTCATTAGTGTGTATGACACATGCTAAAGGCGAGTGAGTGGCACATGCTAAGGTCATTAGTGTGTGTAGTACATGCTACATGTTATTAATGTGTGTGTAGCACATACGCTAAGGTTATTAATGTGAGTAGCACCAATGGTAAAGCGTTATGTATTGACACCAGACAGGGCGTTACTCTCAGTTGTTGTTTTCTCTGGTGGCGCCATCTGCCTCAAACTCCACACACCTCCTCTATACATCTGACTATAGCGCTCCTGCCTCGGAGCTCTGACCCAGTCACATGACCAGGCATCGATATCGCACAACACAACCTGCACAATTCAAGTGTACTTACTTTCCCTCCCCACGAACCCCCAAACCCCCTAAAACCCCATCTCCACCAGAGCGTCGGTACAGTCTTACTTTGATAGTTTGTAGTCTTTACTAACCAACCCTGCCGTATTTCCATCTTGTTTCAGTTCTGTGTGTATTGAAATACTTTCAATGTCTTCTTTTGGTTTGTTTTCAGATACGTGTAGTTAACGCTTTCCGCATGAGCTTAGATGCTCGTTACGAGAATCGTAGTTTGTCATCAATCCATAGCTACCACTCACTGCAAAACTTTAGAACGGCTAAAAAACCACCGCCGAGCACTATGTCGTCCTCTATGCTGAGTGGTCACGACGGCGGACCACAGAGAGTCATGGGACATTCAGCCACCGCGCCCACTATGGAGCAGACAGCGCTCTGATTGGCTAAAACAAACAAAATTGTGTGTTCCGCTGTCAAATCGGTCAGCCTCCTTGAAACAAACACAAAAAAAACATTCCCGTCTATCTTCTCTGATGTACCCAGTTGTGTTGCCACCTGCTAGCTGTAACTTCCCCTGCCTGCCCGTCTGCTGTCACTAGAGAATGGAGGACTATCGCCCGCCCGCCCGCCCACCCTAAATCTGGCCCGACATCTCGTGTATGTGTGTGCGTGTGTGGCCGGTTGTCGTCACCTAGCCGCTGCACAGTCGTCTCTGTATTCGGTGGTCGTCATCGTCATCATCATCATCATCGTCGTCATCATCATTGTCAAGCATAGTCATGACTTACTTGCTGTTGTGACCTTTCATCTTGGCTTCGAAAACCTAAAGTCGGATGGTACAAAACCTCGCGTTATGTACATACGTTACCACCATTTTAAATATGTGTCATTCTTTGTTTTTGATTATTATTGTTTTCGATTTTTTTATTATTTTTTTTTTCCCCTGACGTCTTAATTTCTTGTAATGTTTTAACTCATTTTCTACTTGGCATGTTTTGTAATTGTTGTTTACTGTGGGTAAGATAACAGCCTGCCTGTGACTGTCTGCTACGACCAGACAGCACGAGTGCAAATGTGCCATTCTCTCTTTCCCTCCCCCCCCCCCTTCCTCCTTCCCCCACCCTCCATCTCTGTACCGTAGCAGCACAGAGTAGACCGATGAAAACCCAACCCATTATCATCCCCCATTCCCTTCCGCCATCCCGATCTACAAAACTAGAATATGCACCGTTTGTACATAGCATCAAGGTGCGGATACCAGTAAAGTAAATGTACGTAAAGTGAATTGGCACTTGCAGACTGAGGCCACTGCACTTTACTGTAAAGTTGCATTGTAACACCCCACCCCACCCCTACCCCATCTCCAATTCCCCATCCCCCCCAATACATGGGCGAGTCCATTGTGATCTATATATCTTACACCATTCCTTCGACGTGTCATTCATATCACTGAATCCATCCCTCCCTCATTTGTAAATACCGAGAGTTGCCGACCCTCGACCACTTGGATTGATCAACCATTTTTTGTATGTATATATATATATTAGATATATATGTATATGTATAGATATATCTATGTATATGTATATATATTCTCATCAAATGTTTTGGCATAATTTTTACTCATTTTTATTCCAATATTCCTTTTCACAAGTCATTATTACAATTACCATATGTATATTTTATGTCACTTCTCTGTAAACCAAATCTGACCCTCCAAGTCTGTGCATTCTTCATCATGGCGTATACACGCGGACGTCAGAATATTCAGATAGTCCATAGAAATAATTATTCACTCGACTGTGAATGCATTGATACAGTTTCACTTTTAGTGTTATAACAATTCAGTGTGCGTAATGAATAATTATTTGTGGGTTTGCACCAAGGATATATTCTGATATCTGTGGTGTATGCACATCAATTTGGATGGGAGTCACTTCCCTTTGATAAGAGTGATCTACCCTTGGATGAAAGTTGTTTACTGAGTTCCGTTGGAAGTGACGGTATTCTTTCGTTGCATATTTCGTTGGTTATTCTTGATACAATATTACATTCCACGAATGGTCTTCGTATGTTATCATCTGCTGTTTCCTGATCTACTGTAGATTGCTCATTGTACAAGTGTGGTGTCGACCTCGTGAGGACTAGCCTTTAGCCCAACATTTGGGTGGAATTCTGGGTGCTGAAAACATACTTGATCTTCCAGGCATATGACTCAATGTGAATGGAATAGCTTCGACATTTAGTTTGCTTCCTGGTTTCATAAAGGGGGTGGGGGAGGGTGGGGCAAATGGATGAAAATTGGGTATGTTTATTATGTTTAAACTCTGGAAAGTTTACTAGCTTAGATAAGTTGAATTTATTGTCAGTATTTTATGTCGCTTCTGTATCATTTCAAATTGTCCCCAGAGCTTTTCAATATTCCTTTATCCAGGTGTTAAAATATATTTTAATTATCTTTCCCAAAGTTATATTTTGTGAAGTGGCTGTTTTAGACATCTGGGTTTGGGGCAAAGATGATCTCAAATGAGTTGATATGTTGTGGAGGCCTGATACTGGGAGTGTGATTCTCGTGTAGTTATCGTATTTAGACAAGGGCAATATACCCAAAGATGATCATTGTTGTTCTGTCATTTCCTGTCAAATATTGCACGTGTTTCACCATTCATATTAGTGTGCTTCAACAAAGATTTAGAGATGTTTTCATGGATGTACTGCTGAGGACTTTGTGTTCTAATTTTTATTTTTTTCAAGGCAATAGAAAATTGTTTTTGATATAGGAATTTCAGTAAAGTTTTTCTATTTGAAATTGATTTCAATGTCTACAATATGATAATGTAATTTAGATCGAGGTACTTAAGAAGCAGGAATTTTTTTAAACATTTCTAGAAATTTATATTGATTTCAGTTGAGCTCATAATAAGATTGTATATATTTTTTTAATACATAAGACATCTTCACTTTTTATAGAATCTCAAATTTTAGGTATTTTCTTATACGTTTAACTTCAATGTTATGAGATCTGTCTCAGGATACAATTTTACCAATTCAATGAAGACTCAAAGTAGAGATTTCATTCTTTGATCTTGTAGATGAATTCATATTAATATTAGTATTATATTGATGTTCGTAGTAAGCTTTAGAATGTGGCTTCCTCTCTCATATTTGTAGATTATGTTAGATGTTTTGGATAAGAAACTTGATTATGTCTCAAAAAAACATCTTTCATCGAAGATTTGTCAGTAGAAGTTGTTTTATATGGAATCAGTGAATGGTATGTTTTAGAGGGCCATATTTATTTTAATTTGTTCATTTGGAATTCATTGTTGACTTGGAAATTGTTGTTCTACTCAGTGGAGCTCGTCGAAGGTGAATGTCAGCGACTTGCGAGGGCAGATTTGGTTACCATGTTTGTATTCCGTTATATGCTTGTGAATAACCGTGTCTACATTTTTATCATGCACAACCTTTCTCTGATGAGTGGAAATATTATAGACGTATTATCATTGGCCAAAGGAAAGATCACACAATATTTCCCCATTGTTATATCCCATAGTGATAATATTCACTGGGTTATGATTCATAAGGGTGGATATTTTGTAAAATATTTTTGCATTAATATATTATATATATATGAAGTGGACATTGAAATATTGAGCAGTTTGTATGAAAATCTTAACATTTATCCTATATATGTGAAGAGAAACCTTTCTCAATATATGTATCTGACTGGTTGTTTTCAATACTTTATGGCTGGTAGCCAAAAGGCGAAATGTAAGTTATGAAAACAGCCTTTTAATTATTTACTCAGGAAACTAATGTTCATACAGGTAATTAAATTCCAAAACCAAAACCAATGGGAAATGATTTTTCGAACTTCCTTTCCACCAATGATGGTATTTGTAATTTTAGAAACTTTTAATTCCTAGAAAGCAGGTAATCTCAGAGTTAGATTAGGACATTGTAATAGTGGTGTCACCATGTTTACCAATTTTCATCATTTTCAATGTTACCTTTACACTGAACATGTTAGAAGACATTGTATGAGAGAGTTAGGTCATATCAGAGGGTATACCTGTTCTAGGAGGTCTAAAATTGTACAGATTTCGTATGGCCTGCCAATTTTTATTCATTCACCAATGTATTCTTCTCTTTCCTTTACTTTATTTTATTTATTTTTTTGTATAGTTTTTTAAGCTAATGTTGGCACTGACATGAACCCATTGTTATTCTATAAAGAAGTTGAATTTACACAAATTTATTCTGATGGATCGTTATGATGTATTATTGAGGTAGATTTGAGTAATTGTATTATTTTTAATTTTTTTATTTTATTAATTTTTTTCAGTAGGTTTTTCCGTGCAAAACCTTTTGCACGTCGCTTCCAGTTCTCAATGTTGATGATGCGAGCTGTGTTTTTATGGCACTCGGCACCAATAACCATGGTATACACTCTGATATCAGTGTTAAGATGGTTCACATGTTACATATGATAGTAAACATGCTGTAACATGTCGCTACAGTTACATGTGTGTAGTTACGGCAGCCAGAGGTGTGCACTGTCACATCATGCCAAGATTACAGAATCATGTGTCCATAGAGCACAACGTCTTTAACTGATTAGCTCACTGCGTAGGTTTTGTAATACTTCTTTTGTTCAAAGTATAAATGTCCATGCAATTATTTATGGTTTTTAAGAAATAAAACAAATTTTAATCTGATAAAATCTGGTCGATTATGTTTCAATGCTCGCAGGATGTTTCGTCTGAGAATGTAACTTGAATTATATTTTTGGATAATGTTAAAAGAGTTTGGTTCTTACATTGGAATGCTTTATTAGTTCTTTTTCAAAAAGTCTGACCATAGCATGTGTTGTGTTTGAAGTTATATTTTTTACAAATATATTTAGAACTAAATAACAAAATAAAACTACGTGATTCTCTGACAGCGTGTCACTGAAAATGCTGCACAGACAAAATTTATTTTGATCTAAAATTAATTGTTCTTGACTGCATTACCTTATTTTATTTTTAATATTTTGAAATGTGTATACTCAAAAAAAAACCGCTATGGAATCAGCATTGACACAAGGGTGGCCATTTTGAATTCAATATGGCAGAGAAGCATTTAATATATTTTATATTTAGTTCTCTTTCATTACACTCCATTGGATGCGTTTGTTTTGCCGAGTTGGATGAGATATGTGTATTGATGATTTGCTGAGTTGAACTGGGATATGAGTATTGATGATTTGCATTGTGCTTGAATCATACACACACCAAATGAAGAATATGACATGACGCAACATGTCTCGAAACACTTAGTGTAAAACCAAAAGCATGGAAAATCAGGTAGAGAATATGGTCAAAATTAGAAGTGGCATGCTCTGAATATTAACAAATTCCTGAAAATTATATACTGTATATTTATATATACACTGCCCCCTTGATATAAGGCTGTATTTGGGGTCCATGACATACCCCCAGCCTTATAGTACCAGCCTTATATAATAGTGCAGGTAAA
>JAUTBQ010155298.1:0-13408 GCA_032361185.1 Lepetodrilus ovalis | reverse complement strand
ACATATAGAGAGAGAGAGAGAGAGAGAGAGAGAGAGAGATAGAGAGAGAGAGAGAGAGAGAGAGAGAGAGAACTATAGAGAGAGTGAGAGAGTGAGAGAGAGAGTCAGATAGCGAGAAAGAGAGAAAGAGATAAAGACAGAGAAAGAGGGTGAGGGGAATAGATAAAGAAGAGAGAGAGAGAGAGAGAGAGAGAGAGAGAGAGAGAGAGGGAGAGAGAGAGAGAGATGGGAATAGAGAAGAGAGGGGAAGATAGATTGTGAAGAGAGAGAGAGACAGAGAGAGAGAGTGAGAGAGAGAGGGAGGGAGGAGGGGAATAGATAGAGAAGAGAGAGTGAGAGAGTGAGAGATTGAGGGAGAGATTAAAAAAAGAGAGAATGAGGAGATATAAGTATATGGTAGAATTGTTAAAACCTGATATCATTTTGATTGTCCAAAAAATGCCATTATTATTTTTGACACTCTTCTAAGTTCATGCTTTCGCAAGGGCGATAACAGGAATGATGTCAAATTATACATAATGGTCCATAATCCATGGCATGCACGGGAGAGACATACTGGTAAATTATATGCACTTACCTCCTACGAGCTTACACTATATAACCGTGTTACTGCACATATCAAAATGTTACTTTCCCTAAACTGCCAGTCGACTATTAATGGTACACGATAGCATTATCAATATTCAGTCCACAGCCTAATATGTATACCATCCTATCCCTGCTATAACTGACCTGTCCACAACCATGCACTTGGACTGTGAGTGTATAATTTAATGACCCTTACAGGTGAATGAAAATTGGCGACATCTAACACCCCACACCAGACAGTCTTTCATCTACGTGGTTGACGGTTGTCCACTGAGGTGAATCTGAACGTCATGGAAGATCAAGTTCCATTTCCATGTGGAGTAATTTTAATAATAATAATAAAGCTGTTGTCGTTGTAGTCTGAATTCAGAGAGTTTATACATATTAAGTATTCAAGAGCAAAAAACTGTAGTCGAAATTGTAACGGGTTTTGAAGCACTTTGACGCCTAGCAATAGCAATCTTAGCAATGAGCAACTCACCCGTGAACAAGAATAAGAAAATATATAGATTTATATAGCGCAAGTGCTTCCGTACACTAGGATAAAGCATTGTAACATTATTTCAACGAACTGACATCTACGTTACCCTAGTGTCAATTTTTAAGTTTGGCAAGCTTTTAAACTTTTTACAATAAAGCCATAGAATTTTGGAGTGTATACCTTTCCCTAACTTGGTAATGACAATAGCCAGTCTATGTGCCTCGTCTTAATGTACCTACGAACTGGGATGCCAGTATTGTGATAATAACTTCACATCAAGCGTGACCCGGTAACGTAGATTCTCATTCATGAGGGGGAAAATGGGGGCATGTCTCTTTAACAAACATGATTTAAATGAATACCGGATATAACTTTTAATTCATCAAACATCGAAATGTTAATCTGGTGCTTCCAATGGCTTGAATCAGAGCTGGGTACGTGTTGACCTTTAGACAGCGAGTGCAATTCTAAATACCGGTAACGGCATTTGTAGAAAATCATTAAAGCAAATCATGTTATGCACATGTGTACAGGTAGACACGGCGAAAGAGAGTCCGATTTCTATGCAGGTCTAACGTGGAAAACAGGCCACCGTCGACATTCTAAAGCTACACATTATAACAGTGATATAAAGAGTTCTTTTTGGTACGGGTTTTAATGTTGTGAACACAGCGGTAGGCCGACTACATTCATTAAAGCATAGTATCCCGAGGACAACGTTTGGAGTAAAGGACCCATGCAGGGATGTTTACATCCGATTTACGTTACGACCTGTATGCTACAGACATGTTATAATAGCTTCGTTCGAAATGCTCTCTAAAAATAATATTTTTTATCTAACTCTGAATACAAAATTATTCATTTGAAACCTTAGTAAATATGATTATAAACTGTAGCACTAGATACAAAGGAACGAAACGGGATATGATTTTAATTAGATTTGACATACTTAGTCGGCATTGGATAATTTTTTTTATTCATTTGAAAAACTGACTACATGTTTTATCTAGTATGCGTGTACGTGGCTTCGTAAGAACACATTTACAATTACGTATTTGTGTTGTACGGTTAGATTTGTTTGGTATGGCGTAAACTGCTCTGCAAGTTGTAGCGACAGTTTATTGAGGTGAAGTACGAGCTACACGTGTCAGTCGTTGGTATCCTTTCACGTAGCTCTCTTATCCACTATGACACCATAGCGCTCTCTTTGTCGGCGGCTATTGCACTCCATAAGAGAACTTTGTGGAAGGATACCCAGTATACCATCCTCGCATCACAGAGGTACTTATTACGTTAGCACTGCACGGTACCCTTGACTCACATCTAGGGGAAAACTCGGAGCTATGGGAGCTATAAATAGAACAATGATAACATCTGTTTCATTGGATAGATTTTTTACGGCCTTTTCATCGGGAAAATTATCTCATTGGTTGGCGTTTTGCGGAGGTTTTTCCCATAGATGTGAGCCAGGGGTACCATGTAGTGATCACGTAACAGGTATACCTCTGGGGAGGGAGGATGACCAAGTACATACAACCCTTTTATTGCTACAATACATGAGCATAAGAGTGGTTCGTACAACCAGACCAGACTTAACTTGTAGCAGATCCCTAAAATTTGTAGCTACAACCGTTATGATCAACTGAGCATTAACTGCAAACGAAGGAGTTCGCACTGACAGAGGGAGGTTACAATAAATGGACTCGGTGTATAAGGTCACGCAGTACAATACAGCCGAGTGTTAACTCTTTAACTTACAATAACCACGTTATCCTATCTCTCTCTCTCTCTAGACACTGCTAAACACCTTACACAACCCTGGAAACCGGAGGCCTATTTAATTGCCAAGGGGAAACCTGTTTGGTCAAGAGTTGAAAGTTAAGAGATCCTTAAGTTGAATTATCCGATTTCTGAAATTCTGATTCAAAGACTTATCCCGAAGGCATTTGTAAGAAGGACACATTGACATGCTATATACTGCTTATGATGACGATAATAATATCAATAATATACTTATGTAGTTAAGTACATATAATTAATGGGATTATTTTAGCATGTAGACATAATCCATATAATCTGATAATGCAATAGCGTGAATAAGGCGATAAACTTGGTAAGTTTATACAACATCTTCGGTATTGTATAAACGTTGTGGATCAAATCTGATTTCGTGCCATTCGCAGTCATCATATCGCAGCGCGCTAATCTGATACCACTTCTAACGGGTGGGGTTGAATCATCATAAGTATTACATACTTGTACATAGTCAATGGTATTTTATAGTACACGGGATGATATGTTCTCTATATCGGTTATCGTCGATATATTGATTATAATATCACAGAGCTGAGCTTGATTTCCACATTTATTTTTATTGACTCAAATTCAACAGGTTTAGACCAAAGTAAAACACATATGGCGTATAATCACCTCATTATTTACAATTTGTAATAATAACAGAACTAAGTTCTGTTGCTGACAATCACATAAAACAATACCATTACAGTAGACCTAACAACCCTATACGTATTACTGGTAGTATTTTGCTGACTCGTGATAATATGTATGTATGTATATATATTTGTGTGTGTGTGAGAGGGAGAGAGAGAGAGAGAGAGAGAGAGAGAGAGAGAGAGAGAGAGAGAGAGAGAGAGAGATCGCGTGTGTTTGTGTTTGTGTTTGTGTTTGTGTATGTGTTGTGTGAAGGCTGTCAAGTGTATCGACATATTGTGCACTATTACACTATCATATTTTACCTCGACCTTGACATAATTTAACAGCTTTTTCTGCTGTGGTAGCAATATTTTGAACCATACTGTCCATAGTCGTGAATACTGCTGATCTAGAGTGAGATAATTATGGGTTGGGGTGGGGGCTAGAGTGAAATAATTATGGATGGGGATGGGGGCTAGAATGAGATAAGTATGGATGGAGATATCAACTAGGGCGAGATAATGATATACCATTACGTACTATACATGGATACTGATGTTTACTAAACCATGATGAACATACGAAGACGGTAGTTACATATTCCCAGGCAATCATCTATTCTAATCTTTGCAGTCTTCGCATGACAACACATCATGCAGACATTAAACCATGAATAATTATTGTACCTTGACTTCTATACATTTTCAGTATATGCACCTTTGAATTCGTAACCATTGAACGATTAAATATATAAGTAATAAAATATTTCTGAAAAAAAAAAAAAATCAAAATTGTAATTGTGCTACTTATGATTAGTTCACTCACGAAACTCAAAGTTACTATTCGTGAATGCAAACCGAAGTTGGCTTACAATATATGACTGATTACTAAACGATGACATTTTCTGTAAAGGTGGGGTTTTATTTGCTACTGGAGTAGTTGCTTGGTGTTCATGCAGCTACTACGGGTATACTATGCGGTTCACCAGTGCTCTATAATAAGTAATGCATACTTCTGCATCCTGACTCCCGGCAGTGTCAGCAACAGTTTTTCATTTGGGACAAAAGCTGTGTTTTGAAGCCTACGTCAGTGTCTGGAGCTGTGCGCCTCGAAAGACATATGTAACCAGAACGATCCACTACCACGAATTAATATGTGTCATCTTTTGTCATCCATGTCAGTGATGGCTAGAGCTATGTTAAAGAAAAGTGAAGACATCATACAAAATGTCGACTTTGGGTGACGCATTGCATTCATATTTGATCGAGTGAAAATAAAAAAGTTCAAAGTCCCGAGTCACCGTGGCATATATTTCCACCATTAAACATAGATATTTCAGTGTTTTAAAAAGGCTTTCAGGGCATACAATCACAGATTTAAATGAACGCATACCACTATATTTGAGCAATAAATGTAAACTACATTCATTTGTGATACCTATCATGAATTTTATATCGGCAAAATCCCTTTCGTCGATCCACATTGGGGAGAATACTATCCAGCAGTTATGATCCAAAGACCAGATAATTAAAGCTAATTAAAATATGACATTTGTGATAACTATCGAGTGTTGGGGAATAAGTACATCTGTAAATAACAACTTTTGGGTGGACAAATCAAACGTAGGTAGTCTCAGATAAAAACTTGTGTGTCCATTATTTATGTCAACCATCTGTGATACATGTAGTTTGCCTTTAACGGGGATGCGTAGCCAGAAGAGAAAAAAAACATACCATCAAGAATATCACCTATATACAGGTAGGATATACTGTTTGAAGTGTTAATGGCTGCACTGTTAAGATGGTAATGCATACAAAACATCAGAAAGACGTTACGATCATTATACGCTGTATTTGCTTAGTTCGTGTAGGTGTGTGCAACATCAATGTAGTATTGTTCGGAAAATATAAAATTCCTCGCCACCTGCGACTGTCTGTCATCTGGATTGTCATCTGATGACCAGTTTGTATGCACACGCATATAATATTACAGACATACTTAGTGT
Source organism: Lepetodrilus ovalis (assembly GCA_032361185.1). Taxonomy (NCBI): domain Eukaryota; kingdom Metazoa; phylum Mollusca; class Gastropoda; order Lepetellida; family Lepetodrilidae; genus Lepetodrilus; species Lepetodrilus ovalis. The sequence goes on along the minus strand of JAUTBQ010155298.1, from coordinate 7,901 downwards.
CAGTACATGATGTACACACATTAATTAACACGCATATACCAAAGAAACTCATTGTAGACCAGTTATATGGTCTATTCTCGAGGTTGGGGTTGGGGGTAATTATTTCGCTTCCTTAAACATTGACATAGATTCTACTCAAAATAAGTCTTTTCAATCCAGTTTCGAACAAAGACATCCTTGATGGACGTGACAACATTGGACACATAGTTAAATAGGTTAAAACATCCCTAAATAAACCCTGTTTTAAAAGCCCTACTTACCTAAATAGATGCTTACTTGGATTCGGGCAAAGCTACCATATCGAAACTGTCGCGAAACGCTCGATTTCCTTCGGTAAATGGGCTATTATAGGTTGTAAGGGGTTAAGAGCTTTGTCATAAAATTGAAACACTGCACCAGAGAATTGCCCATGGCTAAACAATTGAAGACATTTTCATAATAATTATCCAAAAGAGAAAATAGTCTGACAGGACGCTAACTTTGGAATCATGTTAAATCGTCGTATATAACCGTTGTGTGTCGAGTGGCTAGACAGTGTCTGTCTTCTTGGCTGCTAATTTGAAAGACGAAATCTGACCAAATGGGACAACGCCGTAGAAAGAATTAACAGTTCTCTACTTTTCTATATATTGATGTGTTTGAAACCTATACGCAAAAATAATACTTATGTGCCAGTAGCCTCTTTTGGACATATAAATTTAAACTTTATATAATTTTAACCACGAAGAATTTCCAAACGTCTACAGTCTCCAGGTACGCCGACAAGAACTTGCGGACGAATTGGAAAAATAATGGTATTAGGTTTTGAAGCTAAGAAACTCTGTTTTAGTACAATTTCGTACCTATTTGAACTTTTGTATGGGAATATATGAACATAATTAGTTGAGCATGAAATCGTGCTCCAAAAGCAAAGAAGTTGTGTAACCTTTGGAGTATGCTTCCTCAAGCCAAGTTCCGAACTTTGGTAGAATTCACCATAAAATATCCGCTAACTCTATTTATTTTCTTAAGTATTTATTATATAGTTCATATGATTGTTAGCTATATACTCAATAAAATAAATCAAGGGCCGGTGAGTAGACAGACTTGCGGGGAAGCATTCTACCAAATTTCGGAACACTACTTGAGGACTCTAGTGTATTTTTTCTTCCAAAATATCTGAGAGTTCTTGAAGAGTTTCTGAACCCTCCCACCAGACATCAGGACAGTCTTCGATGTTAAAATAATACAAAGTTAATTAACGTTTAAAAAAAGACTACTTGGCCTTCATTTATTTTATTGGGTCTAAGAATATATGAAGCACACACGCTAGTCAAATGTATAAATAAAACATCTTGGCTTTTCGAGTCTATGTTTATCTGACTGATAAATGCAATGACTTATATGCATATATACGCATACAAATGCATAATACCCCGGTGAAAACGTACAGTCGAGCCCAACTCATAAACATGCACGGTGCGATATGTATTCATAATTTAGTCATTGCACTGACAGGCATACAATAACGACATGCCATGTATGAATGAATGTAATATATGAATTAAGACACACAAGACGGGTAAACAACGCGACAGGTGAACGTCCTCGAATCAATACGCAACATTACTTTTGTCAAGTTTGAAACGAACGATTTACCAAGGTACATTTTACACTTGAACTGTGCCAACCATACTGTAAAATGTATACAGCCTATATATAATGCTATCAGTATGTATATCTGACAACTGACCAATTTTGTCTCACCTATTTTGGAAGGGCAACGCAAATGCTTCTCGCGTTTTTTATTACCACGTCTGTCAAACATTACAGCTACTGTCGTGGGTTTGTTCAAAGTTCTGTTGTCAGATTACTGTTGAATAATGCGAACACAAAGGTCAGAATGAAGGCAACACCCAGACCTGAATTGTATATTTTTTTAAAGAATCTAAAATAGGAAAGCAACTACAATACATTTTAGGGACAAGAATAATAATGTTTTGTTTTTTTAGTCAACAATAATCTGTATTGGTTATGTACTAAACAAGTGTGTGAATGATATATATATAATGCAATAAATAAAACTTAATTTATATGTTAGAATTTACTAATACAGAGAGCATGGGATAACACAATAATCCCCGAATAAAAAATATTCATCCGAAAATAACCAATAATGTCATCTAAAATAAATGTTCAGCTACATTCCTTGTCTATAGGAGAACAGGGGGAGGAAAAGCAGGGACTGTATGATGGGAGGAGGATGATGTGGAGGAGGAGGTGGAGGAGATGGGGGAGGTGGAGGAGAGATAGTCTGTGTCCCACCTTCTTCTCATTCTAACACTCCTATTCCAAATATCCACAGATAAGATAAGCAAGCCTAGGATACTGGAGAACAAGAATTTAAGCTACTCCTTTCACATAAATATATTACCAATCAATAAGATTTCTATTTAAACTTTTTACTTTAACCCTCTGAAACTATGCATAGTCTAGAGGAGGAAGAGGAGGAGGAAGAGGAGGACAAAGAGGGAGGAGCGTTCTTTATACTGGTACCTACATGTATCTTGGCACAATGCACTTTTAAAATGTACTGATGAACAAGGAATTTCGGACAATTTACAACGCAATAATATATAAATGTTACATTCCATTATCACAATACAATACATTCGATACCCGAAGACTTTCCCGAGTTCAAATAACACATACTGACGTAGTTCACAATCTAATTAAAATAAAAGAGCCAAATACACTAGAAAGTTATTTATTAACGTTATATTACGACCGATTTCCCTTTTGATGATCCGAGTGTTTTGCCAAAAGCTATATGTCCTACGTAACCGTTTTGAGATGGTTTGTAAAACTACCCCACTTGAGGACACACACCCATCCCATCAAACCTCGACGTCCTTGACGGATGAAAGATTTCGTGGATGTTTGGCCATCAGACACCGTCTGTGGTCCTCGTGTATATGACGTCACGCTCAAAACAGACTTCATGACCTTTGACCCCGGTATTGAGACGGCTCTACCCTTCTTTCCTGTTGACTTAAGCGGGTGGCTCTCAGGTTAAGCTAATTGCTGAGACATTGAAACGGCACACCCGTATACATGCACCATGAGGGATACTAGCACGCAGACAGCAGCTGTCATTGAATCTGTGAATAAGGCATTGTGTAATTGTGTTATCGAGAGAGAAAAAAAATACCAATATTAAGTTTTGTATTGTGAAGACAATTGTTTCTGTTGTATGCATGTATGTGAATAAAATTAAGCTCAATTCTGATACTAAGTATCTTAATAATTTACGTATTACAAATCTGTGAAATATGTCACTGTCATGATACAGTACTGGTATAACGGGAACGAGAGAAAACAAATCAATATAAACTTTCGTATTGTGAATACTTGTTTTACAATAGTTGTACCTGGATATAAATCAATGCAAGCTGAATTATGATATTATGACATATTAATCTTAAATTATACCTCTGCCATTTAGAATGAATTCTTAGAACTTCTTCATACTGAACGTATTATTTCACCAACCTAAAACCAAGAGACTTCTATTACACTTAATTTCCATGACATAAACTAAATCTGTGCCAGAGATCAAAACTAAAAAAAGACATTTCGAGTACGATTTCACGATCAAAGTCAAAGTTTGTATAGGAATTTGTGAACAAAGCTTTGAGTGGAGCATAAATCGCACTAAAAAAAATCTTCGGTTATATGTAGAATACGTAGTAATCATTCAGTTCGTCTTTTCTCGGTCACAATGACCTAAATATTGGACTTCTCCGATAGATTATTCATATTCACACGTCCAAATCTCCTCATGGCTTTAAATCAACGCTTCGGTGAATATTCATGGTAATTTAAGACCATTAACGACTTCTATCGAAAAATACTATGATACATTCAAGTCTCACTCATAAAATATTCCAATGTCGAAAGTAATGTATTCACTATTATGCCATGCTTGAATAGATCTATACTAGCGAGTACATTTTGAAATTTTGTTTCTAAATCAAAAGTATTCATTGGCAATCTCCTTTTGATTTGGCACCAAATGGGCATGATGTATGTATCATTGAGCCATATAGCTATCACTATAGGGTGTTAAAATAGTGTCACTCCGCACAATACATTGACCATGTCTGCAAAGTTCTATGTCAAGCATGCAGTATGTAAATATACACGCATTATCCAAGGCATCAAAGCTATGAAAACTACTTGAAGCAGTTCAGTTATCTAGTACAAAACGTTATCACGAGCTATTTGAAACATCCGACGTCGAGCTGTATCGCGGGTGAAAAAGGAAATCTCTATTGATCAAGCAAACCTGGAGGTTGAGTGCACGGACACTTTATCACTGGCGACAGACAAGCGACTGAAAATACAGTCGTTATATGTTTAGTGTCAGCGACTGCACCTTTATGCTTGCTGAACTGTTTCCAAACGTCGGCTAAGTAAGAGTATTCTCTAAATTCTTGATTACTATTTGATTTAGACATCAATACCCCTTAATTGTAGCGAATCCTTGGGTCTAGGAACCCATAGGCTACGTCTGCAACAATATTGAAAAACACAATAAGCACTGCAAAAATGAAAGTTAAAGTTTGAACCAAAGGAATATCGGCACCTTGGATTGCGATGATTAATAGTTGCCCTAGGCCGTTAACACGGAAAATTTGTTCGGTGATAATTGCGCCACCAAAAATACCGGGTATTCCTAGTGCGATTAATGTTACGACAGGTATAAGGCTATTACGTAAAACGTGCCCCCATACAACAACTCTTTCGCTCTGTCCTTTTGCTCGAGCCGTACGCACATAATCCATATTTAAATTATCGAGCATCGAAGAGCGTAAGAAGCGAGTTAAGCGAGAGGCGTTATAAAAAGTTAAAACTGTAACGGGCATAACCATTTGTTTGACTTGCAACACAAAACTGGGCCAATCATGAACTACCAAAGTAGTTTTATATACCGATGGGAACCATTTCAGTTTTACCCCAAAAATAATAATCGCCAAAAGGCCGGTAAAAAATGTGGGTAAAGAGAAGCCAATCAAAGATACAAAGGTGCCTATTTGGTCAAAAATTGAGTATTGCTTATAAGCTGATATAACCCCAATAGGTATCGAAAGCAATATCCCCAAAATATAAGCCATCCCCACGACCCAGAGAGTTTGAGGCATTCGTTCTGCAATTAATGCCATAACCGGGCTTCTCGTCGCATAGGAAAGAATCCGTAAACGAACATCGGAGTTGAAGGATTGTAAGAAGCCAATATTTGTGTGAAATTTGAAACCCGTGTTTTCCTCTAATAAGTTAAGAGGTTCGCTAATAAGAAATTGGGCTAACCACTTAACATATCTTACGTGCATCGGTTGATCTAGGCCCAATGATTCTCTTATTTTTGCCTTAACTTCTTGTGGAATTGTGATTGGCAAATTACCGGTGGGGTCATTGGGTGCAGAATCGAGAATAAAGAAAATAACGAAGCTTATTACTAATAGCGTGGGTATTGCTATTAAGAGCCTTCGAATAATAAAATTAAACATAATCTCCTAAAAAATATACTCCAAAAAAGATAAAAATTGATAACTGCCGCAGTGCGGCAGTTATCAATAGATTTAGCAACTTAAAAAACTACTTACGTCCCCAATCGGCAACGTTCCAAAGTTCAGAATCCCAAGAAGTCATGATAACGCCGCTTAGTGAGTTTGCATGAGCAGAAACACTACCACGGTGGATTAAAGGAATCATGATGTAGTTTGCCATAAGCATATCATTCATCTTCTTAGCGATTGCTACACGATCTTCAAATGCTGCTGTTCCGGCAAATTCTTTTGCTAGTTCATCATATTTAAAATCGCAATAGCGAGGAATATTGTTTCCTAACCAGTCGTTAGAAACGTCAGATGCTGATTCGCATGTCCAACCGGCCATGTATGCTTCTGGGTCAGTGCCGGTAAAGCCGTTGGTGTACATTTCGATGTCAGCATAGAACTTGCCGTATGTATCTGGGCTGGCAGGGTCGCCGCCAAAGAAGACAGCTGCATCAATGTTACGAAGTTCTGTATCAACGCCTATTTCTTTCCACCACTCTTTAACAAGAGCTTGTGTACCTTGGCGAACAGAATTTGTTGATGTTTGATAAAGAATTTGTAGTTTAACGCCATTTTTCTCGCGAACGCCGTTAGAGCCCATTGCCCAGCCTGCATCGTCAAGAAGTTTGTTTGCGCCTTCTATATCTTGTACTAGGCAGCCATCATTAGCAGTAGAAGCATATGCAGCAGGGCCTGCTAAAACGTTACAGCTTGGTTTGCCGGCTTTGCCGTAACCAATTTCTGTTAAGATTTCGCGGTCGATAGCCATAGACAAAGCTTTACGTACATTAATGTCTGATAAGAATGGGTGAGGATTTGGAACGCCGTGGGCAAACTGCAATGAACGATATTCACCAAGTGCTGAATCGTTATTTGTCATGTTTACCATCAAGCGCTCAACGTTGGCACCGAAAGAAGTAACAACTTTACCATTACCTGCAGCAACCATTCCTTCTAAAATTTCAGGCTCAACTTGTAGGTTCCAAGCGTAATCTGCTTCGCCGGTTTCTAGAACTGCGCGTGCTGCAGATGCTGCGTCACCGCCACCTTTAAAGGTTGCTGTTGCAAAAGCTGGTTTAGAGGCATCGCGATAGTTTTGGTTGGCTTCGTAAGTTACAACATCATTCGCGCGGAAATCAGTAACAACAAATGGACCTGTTCCAATTGGAGCAAAGTTTGCTTCTGTACAGTTTTGAGCATTTGCGCCCATGCAGTCAGCAAATTGAGCTTCTTGAATGATAGGTGTAAGCATACCCACGAATGGACCATATGGGAATGGTTTTGCTGTTTCAAAAGAAATTCTAACAGTTAAATCATCAACTGCTTCAACCTTAGTAACGCCTTCAAATTGTTGTATAGAGTTACATCCGGCGGCTTCATCCATGCAGTAATCAGCACTGAAAACCACGTCTGCAGATGTAACGGGGCTACCATCAGACCAAACTAAGCCACTTGAGAGCTTCCAAGTGATGCTTGTTAGGTCTTCAGAAACGCCACCATTTGCAACAGTAGGTACTTCGTCTACTAACCAAGGAACGATTTTGCCGTCTTGGTCGTAGCGAGCTAGAGGTTCTAGAACCATAGAAGCGGCTTCTAAATCTTTAGTACCACCTGAAAGATAAGGGTTAAGAGTAGATGCAGCTTGCCAATAAAGGATGTTTAGGTCACCAGCACTACCGCGCTGGGCCATACCAAGTGACAACGCACTTATTAAAAGTAGAACAACTATTAAACGGATTTTCATTTTTACCTCCTGAATAGAAAATGAATAAAATAAATACTCAAGCAAATAATTTTCAGCCTTACCTCCTAAAATATTAATTTGTAGCAATCATTCTATGATGATATGCCATGAGCATTCTTTAAATTTATACCATAGATTCTTCATCAAAAAAACAGCTCGAATGATTGTTAAGTCAAAATATTATCTTTATAAGATATATACAAAGCATTATTCATAAGTTTTCATAGGTATTTATATTTACAAATTGAAATATACTAAGGTTTTCAATAGCCAGAACACAAGGGCCGCGCGTTTGCGACGGCCCTTGTAAGGTATTTGATGAAAAACGAAGTGTATTAGTTGTGACTAGATTTTATGCAGTTGTGAAGACTCAGGTTTCCACATATTTTCTTCTACATATGCTGCAATATCTTTAGGAACATCCATTTGAGCTTCACCGGAATCTATTGCTTCTTTGATAACGGCAATCGCAACATGTTTGCTTATACTGCGCAATTTACTAATAGGAGGATAAACACTACCTTTTGCCAAATCTTTTGGACTTGTGTATTCTGCGAGTG
>JAUTBQ010155287.1:0-13408 GCA_032361185.1 Lepetodrilus ovalis | reverse complement strand
AATGATCCGTTATCGATAAATCAGGTTGTTTTCATAGACTGCTAGGTGAGCAATAGAGTGGGATCCCTCAATGGTCTGACCGAGGACCGATAACAGCGTACTCGTCTTTACCACGTGACTAATATAAAGGGAAATGACCATAATTGATTGTTTATCATCGACAGGTAAAAAGATTTATTTCGATAGGTTTGCATAACTTTCCATGCGTGAAGGCGCGAATTCTTACAAATATAACTCTATATATTACATATAAGCGGGCATAGGTAGAATCACCACACACCCAACAAAGTGTATGAGTCTCTTATTGTTATTATTATTATTATTATTATTATTATTATTATTATGATTATTATGCCATATAAATATGCTCTTACATATACAAGCTGATTTGGAAACAAAACACAAATGTTTACTTTTTTTTTGTCAAACATCTGTTTTTTTCTGCATGTCCTATTACTGGGCCTCTGGCTATCATTAATCTAATTGGATTATTTGTCCAGAACTATGTTTACTAATACATCAGAACAGGCATATGTAGAAACCGGCCACATAATGTGACAGAAACGTCTGCAGGCGAATCAGTCTTTACGACTAGCGCTGTCTGTGTTATCTCAGAATCATGCGATCCGCTCGTAAGACTCAGCTCACAACACCATATAAGGGCTAACAATTAAATATTGATCTGTAGCAATCCAATTAGATTATTAGTATTCGATATTCGATGAGTTTGCAAACCATTGAAACACTTAGCATTTATATTTGTGGGGTAAACGTTCATTGGAGAATGCACATGAGCACAACCACGTTTTAGAAACCTAATAAAAATAGCAATGACCTATTCGGTTGGAGAATAGGGCGGCGTAGTCGCACAATAAATATCACGTGATCGCTCATTTAGGCACATCTACAACTATTGCGTGCGCCTATCCATCACGAACAAGGGGAGCACTACAAGCAGACTGCACTCAGTTTAACAAGTTCCCTTCACCTCAACTGTACTTTAAATAATTTGGTTGTTTAATGTTGATATTTAAATCAAACTATATAGTTTAATGCACATATACCTATTTGCAAATACTATTTACACAACTGAAAATTTACAGAAAATCAACCCAAGAAAATATACAACCTTTAAAAAGACGAAATAATAGGTATGTTTGCAGAAACGTAGTTACATCCCTTTCAAACAAATTTCATAGCGAATATTTCCCCGTTGACGTTCAAATGTAGATTTTACAATCGGTCCGAGGAGCGATACCCAGGACCAGGACCAGGCAATCTCGGTAAACGTGGAGATCGGTGTCCATGTCACTTTTATTACTAAATTTGGCTGAATCTCGAATACAAATCGTATTTCGTGATTCCACAGATTCAATTTTGCAACCAAATCTATAAATGTTGATGATTATTCCTGCGGTAGTGTAGGCTGTCCATAGCCACAGTATATATCATATACAATTTCTAATAAATAGTCTATATCCCGACAGTTTCATGACTTTATAAATTGTATGTGCATATATCCATAGTTGCTACGCGCTGTCCAATTTTCTTTTTTCTTATTTCCTCCGTGTTTTGTAAAAGAAAATGACCAATGTGTCGGAACAGAACAAATTATCACTGTACACCAATCTAAAAATAGCTCAACGTGAGAGTAAACTAAACTACGGCTTCCTATAGCGAGTAGTAATGCTTCATTAATCACTATATTTGTAAAAGGCTCTTGCTGACGTTGACACGATCCAGGTATTTATTGTTTGTAACAGGTTGTTCGGTGGAACAGATAAGAACGATCATTGCCATTAAATAGCATTTTGTTGCTATGATGCTCCAATAACAGTTGAATATAGTCCTCATATTTTATTACAAACAATTAAAACGCACAAGTCCATTCTATTGCTGGACCTCAGCATCGGTGATACTAGGCATGAGTGATGCTGGGTATGCAAATCATCTACTACCGTTGGCTAAACTGTTTCAATTGTGTGCTAACTCATCTAATAATATTGTTTTTTATTCAATGTTGGTGTGCAAAATCATCGATTGTCGAATACAAATCATCTAATTTGATTGTTAGACTACTATTTCATAGGTAAGCCTGAATATACTTACTGCATCCCTCCTCATCGCTCCCATCCTTGCAGTCTCGAATGTAGTCACACTTCCTAGCTTTGTCAATACAAGAGAGAATACCTTCCACTTCCCCACAACTGTGTTGTTCTGTAGTGCATGGTGTACATGGGGTACCAGTGCACTTTAGCTCACCACTTGAACATTGACTGAAATAGCAAGTGAAAACATGCATGTTTATTTTGCTAATGCAAGTGTTTTCTGTTCATTCACAATGTATTCGTTGAATTACCTATAGTCTAGTAAAGATAAAAAGAAATACACAGTATCAAATCAAAATACATTTTACTTCTGGTTATATCAATCTAAAGATCAATATTTACAAAAGTGGAATGCAGATGTTAGTTCTATCTCGAAAGGTAATTATTATCAACATTATTAGAGAAATAAATCAAACTTGTTACCTAAATATTTATCTTATCCATTAATAAAGTTCAGATTAAATAATCATAACTTTTCTGTAGGAACTGGAAGACGAAATGAAAGCGTTTGTAAACTCTGTAACTCTCCAACTACAGCGGATGAATTACACAACTTGTTTAGATGTGACCATTTTACAACCAAACAGAAATTATGTTTGCCAGAAAAGTATCTAAATTTCTCTAATATAATTACTTTCCAGAAACTACTGAGTGCTGCTAAAACAAAATAACTTAAGAATTTACCATACTTAATAAAAACTATATTTTCAACAATGGATAACCTATAACTTTAACGTGGCATTAGCACACCTAGATGCTTATGCTTAACGAAATGTTGTCATATCTTCTCTGTAAGTGCCTTTAGTATAGCGTGCTAGACAACTGTTACGTAATATATTAGTATATAGTGTGTGCATCTCACCATCGAAACTTCCTGTATCTTGATGATAACTGTTTTTGTAATTAAATGTGTCCTCGTGTACTACCAGATGTGTAGAAAGAGAATAGACAAAAACAAATGCGATGCCTACCATTTTCTGCAATCCTTGACAAAGACCTGTCCTGCTCTGTAAATCCTGTTGTACTTATCCTTGCAGTTGCATTCATTCACTGGAACACACTTTCTTGTGTCATCTGAAAACAGCAGCCAGTATTAGGACATTGTATGCTGATACTAAAATGGTAATTACTACTTTACATCTAACGAAACATTTTAATACTAAAAAGGAGCGAGCATTGCCATTGTTGTATTCGACTTCCAACATACTGTAGATGGTTTCTATCAACACTTAACATATTATAGAGATAAATAGTTTTATTTTTAATAAGTTATACGATATTAATTGGAGGAAATAGGTATTTACGCATCCAGATAATATACCAGAACTGCAAACACTCAGTACATTAGAGAAACAACAATGTTCATACAGCTATGTACATGTATGTGACGTCTAGTAATAATATTGCATTTATAATGCAGAAAAGCGCATGCTCGAACCGCAGACAGACAGTCAATCAATCAATTAATCAAAGTATACATTTATAAAGCACCGGTATCCAGCTATCCATCTGTTCTAAATATAGAAGGTTATCAGTCCTACATGCGTTGATATCAGAAGGCTACCCGTCATAAATACGTTGACATCAGAATGCTATCAGTCCTACATGCGTTGACATCAGAAGGCTACCCGTCATAAATACGTTGACATCAGAAGGCTATCAGTCCTACATGCGTTGACATTAGAAAGCTACCAGTAATAAATACGGTGACATCGGAAGGCTATCAGTTCTAAATATGTTGACATTAGAAAGCTACCAGTAATAAATACGGTGACATCGGAAGGCTATCAGTCCTACATGCGTTGACATCAGAAGGCTACCAGTAATAAATACGGTGACATCGGAAGGCTATCAGTTCTAAATATGTTGACATTAGACGGCAGTCAGTTATAAACATTGACCTCAGAAGGCTATTCGTTCTACATAGTTGGCATCAACAGGCTATAATTTATGTTCTAAATAAGTTGACATCAAACGGCTATCAGTTCTAAATACGTTGACATCTGAAGGCTATCAGTTCTAAATGTATTGGTATCACACTATGTATTATACTACGTAGTAAGAACGTACCGTCCCAGATTTTGCCATCTGTACAGAAGCAACCTTCTACACATGGACTGGAATTACACACTGCTTGGATGTTAGCATTGATGGTTGGGTTTCCGCATGTTTTTTCGCAGGCAGGTCCACACGCACGGTATTGTCTCTCTCCCTCGCACTGTAGGGCTACACAGGAAGAATTGCAAGAAGATTGATTACACATGAATATTAATGGCATAGTACATGGTTTATATCAATTAATTGTATTGTAATATTTCAACTTCCATTGATGGCATGCTGGTGATTGCTTTAATAACTAGAGTATGATATATGATATGCTTTCAACTTACGACAGAGCCTCTGAGATCTCCATCTGATGGGGATGCCATGGGTAACCCTACATTCTGCGGCGTAAGCTGAGATAGCACTACAAAAGCACTCGCAATCGCCACCCTTGTTGCAACTGAAAAAGGAAGTCGCATTGATGAGTTCCTATACATGTGTTATGCAAAACAGTGAATGCATGATTCAATAGTCAATTCATACGATGCAATCCAGAATTCAAGATAATCGTGTACGCACATATCAATGAATATAGGGGATTCAAATCTGCTACCAGTCTGTCTGGTGTTCCATCCAATATCAAGACATTCCAATAAGTGAACATTGTTGTGATTAATGTGTTTATTTCATTCCTTTATTAAATATGATATGATGCCTACTTCTGGATTGTTACATTTATCTGAATACTCTAACGGACTACTTTGCTATGTCATAATTACCTGCAAGCTTCATTGGTGCAATATCCAAGGAACGTCTGTGTTTGTTGTTCCATTCTCGTTCTGCATTCTTTGAACAGTGGTCCGTTTACAATACTGCATGAGCGTCTTGACCACTCTTCCCTCTCTGGGTTCTATAGAAAATATCCGCATGATATGTATACAGCCTGCACCAGGAGCAAAGACAGAGCTGTTATTAATAAGTTTTCTATATTGTAATGCTCCACCTCACCAGTGTTGAGCACTGTTCGGTCACATTTGATAAAGTATTGCGGTCTTACTTATACGTGTTCATGCTTACACACAAATACTCATGCTAACGCACCCATACTGTCAAGCACTACATCCGGAGATACCGGTATATACGTTACAGTTAATCTGTATAATCAGGTAATCTGTATAATACCTGATTTTGTCATTGAATTTTAGTTCACTAAGTCAATTGGTAAAAAGCCTGAAATGACAAAATGATTCCCTTTAATTGCCAGATAAAATGGCATGAGTTTGATGAAATAAAATTAATGTAATGAGTAAATTTATATAGGCATGCATTCAATTGTGTGTGAATACATAATAATTATACGAAATCTTAATTTTCTTTCATCAAACTCATGCCATTCTATATGGAAATTAAAGAGAACCATTTTGTCATTGACTTGCGAACTGAAGTTCAATTAAACAAATCAGGTATTATACAGATTACGTGATTATACAGGTTAATTGTAACATATACATATGCTCATGAATTCCTATGCATATGTATCGTACCTGAACGCATGGTTCCTTTTCCAGTGCAGGGTCGTATTCTACACATGATTCCGGATCCTCACTCCACGATTGGGCGACTTCCTTGATGGATCCACTGATTTTGTTACTAGTAAAACCATCATCGGCGTTGTTTCCATTGTTATTTCCACAAAGACCTTGTACGTTTTGCATGTATTTAGGAATTTCTATTTTCACGTTCAGTCCTGCAATGTATAATGCATTTATACTATTAGTCGATCTGCTTAAATACTTCCAATGAAAGGCTTTTGAAAGTTGTGAGTACTCAGAAAGTGAAAATTATCCGTAGTGAAAAGAATATATGATATTATTTCAGGCAATGCTATGATTAGATATGCCAACATGCATATACATGTAAGTGCATCAGTTAGTGTTGTAAATTATCAATATAAATAAACTTACCAAGGTCCCAAACAATGACGATTTGCTTGTAAATGATGCGATATTCTAGAATTCCAAGGAACAGATGAATTTCCGGGCTAACGCTGATGCTTGGACCAGTAGAGAAGGTTCTGCCATTAACAGTCACTCCTAATCCTTTAGCCATTGTGATTCTCATATTGGATCCATCTCTTATTTCTACCATCTTTGTGCAGGAGATCGTCTGACCCTTGCACTGATACGGTTGTACTAAAACCTTAATATTCCGGGTGACCAACATACGATATTGACAGAAGCCAATGAAATTAAACTTCTTCCCGTCAAATGTATTGACGTAGTTGCGATTGCCAGTAATTGTGCAAACATCTGAAGAAAAACAACAGTTAACCACTCAGATATATCGAAATATGACTTTATATTTGCTATGCAGATGTGGTAAAATGTGGTACAATTCTTAACAATTAAAATCAATTACATTATACATCATGTTTGAAACAATAGAAAATACCAGTAATTGTTAATGCATACATTGTAGATTCATTTGAAAGAAAGTATAAGTTTATAGTTCGATATGCTGATGTTAGATTTCATTTATGTAAATTCAAATAAAGTGGGAATTAATATTAGCAAAAGTATTAATTCTAACCTCTACACTCAGCATGGTCGGTCACCTTCCAGAATGCATTGACGCATTTCCTGATAAATAGAAGTAAACAAAGTAGCTTAGTTTTCATTGCTCCTGATGACTTTAGCGAAACCACGTTATTAGTTATTAATGTTATATTAATTTGATAGAAGGGTAAAATAAGACACGACCACATAATTATAGCCCTAGTTTTCTGTCTGCTAAATCAAATCAAACACATCATTTCAGATTATAAATAGACCTCGCGATTTTTTCAATTCGTAAATTACAGGGATGTTACAACCTAGTTTTCTTTCTGTTTTCGTGAAAACGAACCAAAGATTGTGATTATGTACCATCCCCAGCATGCGAAATGATGTTGTAACAGTGTTTTTTTAACATTTTCGCTTTATAAATTTCATTGCTGCTGTTTTGGTTCTTTATGTCACGATATCATTAGCATACTACCCACATGCACCTTGAACTTGGAATATGTATTACAGGTCACTATAGTCGGTCTGACATAGATATTAATCTGATTGCTATATCTATGCATAATTATGCATGTTGCAATTTTAACCTTTATAAACGTATACTAAAGCGAAGAATTATAAACATTTAGATCATACACATTACGGAGAAGCATATGCCAATAGTTTACACACTTGATAAATGGTTTAAAATATACATTACTGATTCGGATTTCGTCGTTTATATATAAATTAACAAATGCATATTAATACTATACATGGATTTAGGGAGAGTATCTGTCTAAACATTTATTACCTTATTACAAGAAACAACAACACATTCTATTTTTCGATAAATAATGTTGTATTTTGTTTAACAAACATCCTTTTAACAGATAAGCATGTCTTATAGTTTCTATATACTAGTATGCGTGTTGTTTAAATGTTATTATATTGTACTTATAAACTATGACCATATATCAATTTACGACAATTATGTGCCTTTCATAAAGTATCGTGTTTGTAAGCTATATACATGGCTTCTCGGTATTATGCACTATGTTATATTCTAATGTTTAAAAATAATCCACCAGTTTTGTATGTTTTATTAAAGTTTAAATTGTAACATGCGTATGCATAGGTATAGCAATCACATATGACATTGATTTCAGACACATATAGTGACCCGGTAGAAATATTCGAAGTAGGCATGCTAATGAGATCGTGACGTAAAAACAGCAACAATGAAATTAATTTTATTTAGTGAAAATGTTAACAACACTGTTACAGTATCATTTCATATGCTGGGGATGTTACATAACTAGAATAGACTGGGTCTGTGCCAGCCTTGAAAGTATTTGGTCCGTTTTCACGAAAACACAAAACAAACTGTGCAATTTATTAATTGAAAAAAACCACGAGGTCTATTTAAATGAACACGACTATAGCTTCTTTTGACAAGTTGATAACATGAATGTTAACTATACGAGCATGCAATATGCGTGGAGTTCCAAGAGGACTATTATTATTATTATTATTATTATTATTATTATTATTATTATTATTATTATTATTATTATAGTATTATTATATAAACTACTTCATTCACGGAGCTGAGAATGTCTCACTCACTTAGGGTGGCAGCTCGAAGGTATCACCTGACCGTTGGGATACCACTTGTCACCATCGAAACAAGGACATTCGCCGCTTTTGTAGCAATGACCGGTCTGTAAACATATGTAAATTGAACCATGTTATTTCACGCACGAATATTCCTAAAATACTTATATTGCATATTTGGTGTACCCTAAGATATCTACGAATCGCTACTACCCTGCTAGTGGCTTAGTTAGACAACGGCTCTATTCATCCAACAGTTCCCCAGTGAGATAAGAAGAAAATGAGGGCACCCTAATACATTAACAGAAGTAATACCGTACCGCTATGAACACGCTTTTATGCGAAGAAAAATGTGCACGACAATAACAACATATACAATATAGAAACATTAATCGTTGGAAACGATATCTGAGTACTAAATTAAAATTAAAATTTAAATAATGGTAAACAATTTTAATCATATTACCGCGCTCTCCATAAATCCGTCTGGGCAGTAGCATGCCTCTATCTCAATCGTCTGGCCGTTCTCGGATGGTAGATCTTTACATGTCTTAGTGCTCCCTGGCATCGGACACATAGCCTTACACGTGCCCTTAGCGAGCTTCGCTACTTTCTGAATTCCCATACATGTCATCCTTTCACAGGTTTGGTTGGTACATGTCAAGACTGCATTATTGCATGTGCTGAAACACGGGATGTTGCCTTGTTATACATTCTATCAAATATTATATCTCCCCGCGGAACGGAACCCTCTTACATTTATATCTTCATATTTCTATGATAATTTTCACATAATTTAAATTGGACATGATATGACAGTTTATTGTCAGTTGTAATATAAACACTGTCACTGACCCACATGTCTTGTAAGAACGAGTGTAGTACGACAACCAATCAATTATAAATAATATATGAGAAAGGACATAATCTAGATACATACCACGTCTGACAACCTAGACGGATAGAATCGCCGGGTTGTACTGCTTGTTTATGGTGTCGGGTATAGCATGGGCATAGGGTTTTCTCCACACAGTCACCGGCCTCTGTCAATAGTCTTCCAGCTTTACATGTGCAGCCTTGAATACAACTATGAGCACAGTTGCCTCCAGTCAGACTGTAGTCTTTGCAAGTGGAGGCGCATGTTTCCTTGCAGCAGTCGTATTCCTTGTCATTGCCAGTGCATTGGACTTCATTACCTGGATGTATAGTAAATGATTTCAACATATTTTATTGACATAAATTCAATGTGATCAGACAAAAGTAATAAATACACTAATCGAAGTCCTCTCCCTATTTACAAGTTATAATAATGTAATGTGTACAATATATAGTGAGATATATAAAAACATACAGAAGTAAATAGGGTGCAATACATTGGGTGCTAAAATGCATTCTTATATATGGGTGGTTATATACAGAAATAAATACATATCATGAATACGTATATGTACAATAACAAACCATGGCCACATTACTACATTACAAATCATTAAGTTTTTCTAATAATTATATTCTTGAACAGAAATAAATATAGCTTCATTTTGTTAAAATTGTAAAATATCGCCACCGGAAAGAATAGTATTTATGTTATGTTGTCCCCCACATAGAGGTTTAGTTAAATACAATCAAGCATAACGTCTTATATTCTAAAACTGCCATCATTCAAGGCACAGGTAGCTTGAAACTGACCATATAGGTATTATTTGATACTAGTTTCATGTTGCGGCCAGAGGATAGTTTCAAAGTTTGTTTTTTGTTTAGCCCTCTAGGGCCTCAGGGCGACATAATTAACAATCATAATGAAAAAGACAAATGCTGTCACGAAAGCCCAGTGTTCAACCCATGACTCAAAGAGAGGCTTCCAGCTCATAGCAGCTCTCGCCCCATTATGATACGCAAAACGGTACTGTACCGCATGATTTATTTCGAACCAGTAAGTCTACAGTAGTAGTGTACTTATAATAGGTTCTAGAGGGTTAGCACTATGTGTTCACGTTACTGTAGCTTGTAACTGGAGGTAGTGTGTAACTGGAGGTAATGTTAACTGGAGGTAGTGTGTAACTGGAGGTAGTGTGTAACTGGAGGTAGTGTGTAGTGTGTAACTGGAGAACTGGAGGTAGTGTGTAACTGGAGGTAGTGTGTAACTGGAGGCAATGTGTAACTGGAGGTAATGTGTAACTGGAGGCAATGTGTAACTGGAGGTAATGTGTAACTGGAGGTAGTGTGTAACTGCAGCCTCTAGAATAGTTTGTAGAACAGAATGATGGAACTGAGCGGTGCACATATAAGTCTACGCTATGAAATAATCTCATACAGATTCAATTAAAATGTTTACAACGCAGATATCAACCATACTAAAATGCAAGAACGTACTGCAGTCGACTGTGCTTGTATCGTTGAACTCCGTAAGGCATACTTTACAATCTTGCATCAAGGACTTCAAAAGATGGCATATTCTCTCCCCCATGTCGGCTTCACATGCGGCTTTGTATTGATCGAGTTTTTCCACTTCGTTATTCAAATTCGGACACTTCTTGATGATGGCGGATACCATTTTCGAGCACTGTAATAATTTGAGTTGTCAGGGCAATTCGCTGTGTGTACGTCACAGCAAAATAAGTAGGCGTCCTGTTAGATGTCCGGTTCAGGACAACTAACGTGGATGCCCAAAAATACATCAGAACACCTGAGATGAAATAGTCCATCCAGGATCCTGTTAGGATTTTGTTAGATTCCGGGAACAAGACACCTAGCATATTTTGCTGTGTGCGCAACATAACTACAATAAACTGTAATGTTTACATTTATAGAAAACATTACTGGTGAGCGACATGTATACTATGCATATAAAATACAATAGGGTTCAATATTATTTCTATACTATCATAGTACTATATTAAATCAGATGAGTGTGAGATTAGCGTTCGAGTTATTCACCTTGGGGTAGTATTTGGGAGTGAAAGCATCCAGGCACATGTCATCGCAGAACAAGTGCACGAATGACGACTGAGTGAATGTGCCGCCTGTCCTGGGAATGTTCAGATCGTTGCCGGGTATGTAATCGAAGTTACCACAGACGCCTTTCACCTGAAATATTGCATAGATCAAACTATCTCATTTTAAGTATATGCGTGTGTGTGTGTGTGCGTGCGTAAATGTGCCCACGTGCGCGTGTGTGCGATTAGTATTATTAACCGAGAGTCTATAGATATCGTATACATCCTCCACTTAGGGATAAGCTTTGTATTATACGAGCTAAAGACACGAGGTTAATAATCCGTCATCATCTAATGTCAAGCTTAAATGCTTCTCTATAAGAAGAAGTCATCAACGAGTAAATCGACATTATGAAGTTAGGCGTAGGAATACATATAGATCAGTAACTTGCAAACCGCTTCACTATTGACAAATACACAAATGGAAAATCAAACAATATAATATCTCTCATTTTAATTAGAAATTGTGAAGATATTAAATCACGTCGATTAGAACAATATCTACTATCGTTATCATCATCTTGTTTACTATTTCCGTAGAATAGCATTCATAAATATTAATATGAATTCAGATGAAAATGACACCATGCGTCAGGCAAAGCAGCATGATACGCGAAATATCTGCATACTTGCTTGTTCGCATAAACTTACTTGAATTGGATTCTTATTAATGGTTACTTCAAGGTAATTTGGTAAACTTTTAATGTATATTATTATATTTTATATATATATATGCACATACAATTTGTTAAATATAAGTAGATATGTTTTTTAGAATTAAGTGGCCAAAAACATTAGATATTGTCCATATTCCACTGTTCATTATATGATAAAGATATCTATCTTAAAAAGTGTACTGCATTTATAGCATTCATTCTTCGTCAGATTATGAGCTCTGAGAATGGTATTACCCTTCATTGCCATTAGTCTTACCTTGTATGAGAAAACACTTGGTTTTGCCATAATTCTGACTCCGCCTTGTTTGTCCAGGACGATTTTGAGGTCCGGCATGTCAATGACAAAAGTCCCAGATGCTTCACTGATATACATACCAGACTTCAAGTAAGGGATCGTCACTTGAGTTGGTTGCTCACCAGGCTTGCCAGAAATGGTTAGTTCATTACTCTGCAGGTTGACGTCGAATATCACGCGAGAATCTCCCTCGCCACGAATGATACTAAGGCCATGCGGTTCCATGTTTGCACGAACGTGCAGCCGTACACTTATAACACCCGGAAGCTGAAAGTGTATTAACGTCATGTGAAATTATAGCATATTAATATTTATCCACCATACGGTGAAGCATAAGTCATGCCATAACAATATCACATTTTCCCATATGGATCATAACACCTGGAACGATTTTCATTGGTCAGTTACTCAAAATGTTCTCACGTCTGTCATAGACAGAATTATATTTTTCATTCATAACAATCTACTACGAAATTACTACAGCCAAATTCTGGAATTAATCATTTGACCAAAGGTTCTACTGCCTAAAATATTGATCCACAAGGCAGTCATTGCTAAAATATTAATCTAGACATAACATTTCATAACTTCTGAGGCTTCCGTAAGTCATTCATGGAGCACTTACAACGTACATGTGACGTCATGTATATAAGACACTCGTTCCTCCAACTTTGAAGGAACTCGTGTCGTAAAATCAATATGTCACACTAGCTCGTGTATTAATCTCTATTTACAAAAAAAAATTAAATAAAAATTAAAAACATCTGACAATACAACCCCAGCTTGTCTCATCTGACAATACAACCCTAGCTTGTCTCATCTGACAATACAACCCTAGCTTGTAGCTCATCTGACAATACAACCCTAGCTTGTAGGTCATCTAGCAATACAACCCTAGCTTGTAGCTCATCTGACAATACAACCCCAGCTTGTAGCTCATCTGACAATACAACCCTAGCTTGTAGCTCATCTGACAATACAACCCTAGCTTGTAGGTCATCTAGCAATACAACCCTAGCTTGTAGCTCATCTGACAATACAACCCCAGCTTGTAGCTCATCTGACAATACAACCCTAGCTTGTAGCTCATCTGACAATACAACCCTAGCTTGTAGGTCATCTAGCAATACAA
>JAUTBQ010155276.1:0-13410 GCA_032361185.1 Lepetodrilus ovalis | reverse complement strand
TAGTAGTAGTAGTAGTAGTAGTAGTAGTAGTAGTAGTAGTAGTAGTAGTAGTAGTAGTAGTAGTAGTAGTAGTATTTGTATTCTCAATATTATTTAAACTAATTATTTTCCCAGTGTGTTCTACGTAATACCAAATTTCTGAAATATCTTGTCCAGAATTTTCACGTTCTTAATCTTTAATGTATTTAGTTTAATAACTTACCTTCGATATCAAGCGAACTATTACGAGTAGGCCCTATACTGTCGGTATGAGATCAAGTTAAAAGCGACGACAGTACAATTAATTCAGAGACTGTTGTCATGCAGATGTGTGTTTCTGTTGTAGACAACTGAAGTAAACGTACACTAATTCAGCACGTATCCAGCTTCACCATTAAAGAAATAATTGCATAAATATTGGTTTGCCTAGGGTCGTAGCCGGTTATCTTTGATCCGGTTTGCTATGGCAGCAGATGAAAGCTACCCAAAGCGATGCTAGAACATAGAGCTAGATAGCCTCTAAACTATATGTGTACCATCTGACCCAAAGTAGCTATTGAATGTGAAGAGTGTAAAAACATGAACTAGTTCGAACCTGTTTATTCTTCAACAACGACAAACTTTCACATCTTCTATCAACTATGCTTATCAAGAGCAATCGCAATCCGCTTCTTAAAGCCGACCAGTTATTATCAGTGAAGGCGCCATTCCAAAACAGACTCCGTTACCAAGTCTAAAATGTGTGAAGACTTATCACGCGTGTTTTTCGTATAGAACGAAATAAGAATGAACTTGATGCGATCGCTAGAAATGTGCGATGTTTATATAAAAAGAAAGAGTAGCGAATAGCATTTCATAGCATTGAAGATCAGCAGGACTCTATCATACGCCGGTCTGGTAGAACGCTCTGCCTGGGATTCCACTTCGTCCTTTGTAAACAATCTCAGCTAACGGAGACTTTTCCACGTGTCGGTCCCATGCTAAGGTAGACTCTCAGCGTGATGGTATTTGACATACATTAAACCATCCATTCGGAAAATGGATAGCTATCTAAATTCGTATGAAAGAGCCGTGTATAGTTTGTGAGGGATAACACATTATTCTGAAGGTATCTCTGCATCTATGTTGGATGCTAATAATTATGTTTAACTTGTACACTTACATTTGGGGTCTCAAATGTAAGCCTCATTTAAATGCGAACCATCCTATATCACTAGTATTAAAACACCATCAGCTTTCTGATCTGCTCCATGCTATCAAACAATTAATGCTTGACATTCTTTCATTATTCCATATGTGCTATATCCGATTGTTCTCTGTACCTCAAACCACATGGTTCCTATATTCCAATGCGATTAACATTCCTCAATTCCCGTCGAGATGGATACTGGATAATTATTCTTATTTTGAATCCTTAACGAACTTGTTATCGCGGAAGCGATTCTTGATAAGGCCAATGAATGGCTCTACGACTGCAAATGTAATCTACAATACACCATTAGGGAGCGAGGCCGAACGGGAGGACAAAAAAACATTAACTTCATTACTAGTACGGAGTCAATGTGCATAGCCGTATCTATAGGCATTCTGCACCTGTTGGGACGCATGAGTCTGTTTGTACACACTTTAGACCTTGCAAAGGGATAACTATCGTTGTGTGTGTGTGTGTGTGTGTGTGTGTGTGTGCGCGCGCGCCAACGTGCGTGTGTGTGTACGTGCTCGCGCGTGCGTATATGTCTACGCAGAGGCCCACAATACGCTGTATGTAACAATATACCGTGATACGGATTACATTAAACAATAAGAGCAATGAACTGGCATACGTAAGTAAGATTATTTCTCTCAGACAATACATCGCTAATACCGTTATTACCAATTAGGAATTATCACTCTAAATGCAAAAGAAAAAATCTACAGGTTCCTCGCCATCTTCTGAATGAGATATCGTTCTTAGCAAGTTAAATATTTCAGTATTCACGTTTTTAGTCAATATTTAATCAAATACCAATGTTGCTTTATTATATGCCATCATACGGTGTCTTTTAATTACTGATGTCAGCATTACCATGTTGCTGTAACAGCAGTCGGTCACCACATACACTGTGTATGGTAGGCATGCTACGCCCGGAAATCCTCGCATTGAACAACATTAAAACATTTCACGTTATGGGGATACTAAACATTCACACGAGCGTGCTTGTTCTTATACGGTATACCAGTCATTCCTATCGAGATTCGCAGTATCATTGGTAACCATTACCCATGTTTCTACGTTTTCTGATGTCAATTCAATCGGCTCACCGCGGGACTACTTCCACTTTGCTTCAGTAAATACCCTCGGCACTCGCTGGAGTAGTAATCCTACGCAGATTCCGGGATAGCCTCATCACTCATCGCAAATCGCATGACCTATTTTACACGTTTTAGTAAACGATGACACTTTATCATTCGAGAGTGATAAACTACAGTTATGAATTTAGTTATATGATTGATTGATGTTTGAGGTTTTAACGTCCGCTTCCAGCATAGCTGATTTCGCAGACGGTTATATGTAATTAGAAATCCTTATATAGGCCTGATTGTCGTAGGAGTGTATCAACCATATACAGGAAATAGAGTAATTTATATTTATTATGTTTCAACTACTTCCTGATTGTTTGGCAATGCAAAAAGACTGCAGATATATAGTTTACTAAAGTATATACCATCATCTAACCAAGACATGCACTAATCTAAACAGTTATTGGCAATATTAATAATAATCGAACTAGAGTATCACGTGACTATCACGTGACCGATCTAGTTCCAATATAGCAGCGACCGTGAGATTGCCGAGAGGACTGTGAGCCAGTCCCGTAGGTTAGCCAAGTGATGTCAACTATGATCACGGACTAGATACGTATCTGTGTTAATAGGCTATCAACCAATCGTCTTACATTGATTCACACAATACTGTACTCGTTCCGTTATAGTTTATCCCGGAGCTTTATCTAACCTAGGACTGACTACGTTACCTAAGATTTAGTGTAGTATTTAGGTTGGGTCTATACCCTGGACCCGGAACCGGATACGTGGTTGCGGTCTATTCCTCGGAACCGGAACGCAATTCCCGGCAATCTGATTGGCTCACGTGATTAGAGTTAGGGTTAGGAAACTATTATATTCATATTTTTGGTCACGTGGGCCAATCAGATTACCGGGAGTTAGGTCCGGATCCGCAAGTCCGGGTCTTGATCCGGAGAATAGGGTTCACCTAGTACAAGTAATTTGGTTCCTTGGAGGCCCTCGCTGTCCAGAGGTCTCTGTTTTCCAGTCCTTTATTCTTGCTTGATTATTTGACCATCGCCGGATGTATTCTCAAGTGTGTTGCAGTAATTAAAGCTCTCATGACCACCAACACGACATATGTAAATTTAAATTGCTATGACACCATCGTGGTAGTATCTAGGTTATTCTGAAACCATTCTTGGCATGCATTCCATAAACCGCGCATCCAATCGCCGAGAGCAACGGCAAAGCAATCTTACCAAAATAGTCTTTTTCTCTGATTTTCCTTTCCAAAGCGTAGCTGATAGTTATAGGGAATTTGGTATATATTTATATTCAGCATTTGGAATCAGCTGCAACACATGTCCAGAGCGAAGCTTATACATTCTTCATGGTATAGCATACGAGCATGCAGTTTCAGAACCGTAGTTATGCCTAAACTAATGAACATATTTCATATTTTACCAAATGTCAGATAGGTCTCCGGGGATGCTTGAATGGCACGGAGAGGACTGACAATCCTCCGACCGTATAGAGGACGGACACTCCCATACGGTCATATAGAGGACAGACAATCATATACGGTCAAATAGAAGACTGACAATCACGTACGGTCATATAGAGAACAGACACTTTTATACAGTCATATAGAGGACTGACAATCCTATACGGTCATATACAAGACTGACAATCATATACGATCATATAGAGAACTGACAATCTTATACAGTCATATAGAGGACTGGCAATCCTATACGGTCATATAGAAGACTGACAATCATATACGATCATATAGAGAACTGACAATCCTATACATTCATATAGAAGACTAGCAATCCTATACGGTCACATAGAGGACTGACAATCCTATACGGTCATATAGAGGACTGACAATCCTATACGGTCATATAGAGGACTGACAATCCTACGGGTGTAGCCTGGAGAGAAAGAAACCTCGGTGCAATGAATTACAGTGCAGTAAAAACTCGACTTGAATGAAGTAACAAAAGCTGGCCAACGAATTCATTACGGTCTATTCATAGACTGTATTCTACTTATTGTAGGAGCGCTGGTTCCTTTCAATGCTCGCTGATTTTATAATTAAAACATAGTCGTGATAGTTCTCTTCTTGTGTATTCGTGTAGAATAGTTTACAATCGATAAATATTACATTTATATATAAGGCTTTGGAAAAGATATACGGATACAAAGCATTGTGATGCATTTCTTCATTAAAATGCAAGTCTGCTTTATCTATAAACTATCTATAATATAGTTATATGTCGTCGTCCAACATTGATTACAAGACCGCGTTTAAAGGCTATGATGTTTAATGTGTGCTGTAATAAAAAAAAGGTTTAACTATAATCTCTTGATCGTGGGCGTAGCTTCCTATAAGCAGTGTACTCATGTGAGTGCGCATTCTAAATAGGACATAACTTCAAATTACGTTTTTTATTAATTTGTATTAATTATTTGTAATTTACACTTTCTAAACAGGACGCAAATCTACACTTCCAGTGTAATCACAAAACGTAAGACTAATCCATGTTGAGCTTTTAGTAGTCCACCTCAGTACCTACATATTCACAGGAATTTCACTCTCGACAGGGACGTGATCATATATATCATATTCTTATTATGTTGTTTTACTACTTCACGAACAGGGTTTTATAATTCCACGAGCAGGATTTACTTTAATGGTTAAACGACACGTTTCCTGTGAGTTGGCCTATATGTTCACAAAACCTACCCACTTACATATTTTTGTTGTTGTTTGTGACTTAGACCTTAACCTATGAAAATGGTTCCGAGTACACTTTATTAATCACTAGCTACAAACATGTTCATGGTATTGCATTTGTGTCGTAATATCCATTATCCACATGCTATGTAAACACAGTTCCAAATGCTAAGTAGACATAGTATTAACTAGTTAAAGGCAGATATAAGTATGGAGAAATACACACTATATCCATTAACTTGGACAATTGTATTTTCTGCTATGTACAATCAACAATGATATGCAAGTGGCTCGATAATTGCTATGTTGTGTGGCACTAGTGTACGGCACTGCATTCCACTGCAAACTATGGATACAGGGCAACACGTACATATGTACGTAAACTAGGTGGACGCATACGTCATAACTGGAATCATTGCTTTGCAATATTAACGTGTACAAATAGGTCTGTCTTTGTCCATTTCACAGACAGTTGAGCTATTAGGATGACGTTACCGAGCTGTCAAAACCCATACTTAAGAATAGCTATCTTGCACCAGGGGAAAGCTCGCGACCACCTCTCACCTACAGTGATGACTTAACATTGGTGCGTCTGTTGGCATTACCACTTAGGTTGACTGCATAACAACATGCTTGGGACCACCAACAGTTATTAACGGAAATTCCGCCTTGTCATTTGTAATAATACCAACGGTACAATTCACCCTAAACGTGCAGGGACGGAACTGTGATATACCTTCGGTTCATTGCACTCACATAACATGCTGTCCACCAGATATGATTAGATATCGTGCCGTGGACATAGCCACCTAGTACCAAACCATGGTGTGGCTTTTTCTTGTGGCCATGCGTTAATAGTGGAATTAAAACGTTAATGACACTTAGCGTGTTAGAACCAGGAAGTTAACGAGTACCTCTTTGCTCAGAAAAGACAATACACTGTTCAAGAATGCATTATGTAGACAGACAGTTGCATGAAACCATTCTCATTTACCATAGCGTAGAACTTACTTCTTGGGTTCATAAACCCATCTGGATCAGATATATCACTGTTTACGTTCACATTATGAATGCGTTAAAAGACGAACAAATCGCTTACGGTAATGACTTTCCACACAATTTTATGCGCAGATACTTCATACTCAGCAGTTAAATGTGGCATAATCTCTTCACTCCGCTAGTTCTAAACATCGTTTAGCTCAATCTAACTCGAGCGTAAACTAGTAATAAAACAAAAGCGCGGCCAATGCTAGTCAGTTTACTGAGAATCAAAGTCAATATTGCTCCAACAAAATGGCTTAGACTTTACGAGGGACTCTTCGGTGTCCTGCTCGATGTCTTCATTCCACGGAGGTGTGAAATAAAAGCTGGGAAAGCAATTGAAGTGTACAAATTGACAATTTTCTAAACCAATGCAGCGGTTGGCAGTACCCTTCTTGTGCAGTGAGCATTGATTACTCTGTGCTTTAATGATTACACAAATATCACGGGCAGCCGCAAATTACGTCTTTGTCCTTAAACCTGTCACAGTTTGCCCTCACAACGATGGGCTATCAGTGGGTTATTCTTCGTTATTCACGATGTATTCCAATTCTTGCTTCTTTGAGATACATGATTTCCTTGTCAGAGAGTGGCTGCAATTCCGACTTTATCGTGATGTAGATCATTTAATAATCCAGATAAGTCTTTGATACATGACCAGCATTGATGAGAACAATTTGCCTTGGGTCATGTTTGACTCTCTATCTATCACAGGATTGATTCTTGTTTGGCAAGAAAAAAATTAAGATCAAGACATTACTACCGACGGATGGTAGATATTGGAAGATGTTCATGTTAAAAAATGAAACTTGACTTTTATTATTATAGCAGTCATGTATTAGTATTCAAGTCGGAAGTTCAAATCTATATGCATGCATTTTGTTTTAATCAATCTTAACATTGTTTCATTATAAACCGTGTCCCCATGAAAGTCAATGTTTGATAATTTGCTAATTAAATGTTAATATCGATAACACTTTCAGTGATATTTCAATTTGCCGATAATGAAAGTTGTTTATTAACATAGTGATAGGTGTATACATTCGGGGATTTATATGATATTACAACACTGCACGTGTCTAAAATGCTTATAGATGTTTGCTGAAAACAATTTCAACTTGGTAAAGTGAAACATAAAATAAATATCGCTTTCTGTATCTCACGGCATGTGTAAGGTATCCTGACAACATCAACTGCTCTTCTCTGGAGCGAGGCAAGAAAATAGCCCCCAGGAAACAACTCTGTGCAAACAGTTCAATCAATCAGTCTATTTATCTTTATTGAAGTTGCTTGCTGTCTTTCGGGTCGATTATTACCTTGTCTTATCCTATACGACTCAAATGTCGGATCCAACAGTCCCGATTCCGTACTTCCAAATGCGGGTTATTGCATTGCTTTTCTGTCCTGCTTTACGAGCCTCGGGACAACTCGGCCACTAACACAAGATCCATGTGCAAATATTTGGTGGCCACTTACAAACAGAGCTTTACAACTGGGGCACTGATTGCATTAAGTTACGTTATCCAGCCTATTGGTGTTGTGGGGATAAGACTTGCTGTTATATCCACCAAATGAAAATTGAAATAGAACATTGCTAAAGACATCTTATATAGGAATGTACGTTGTATGAATGTACTGCAGTGTTTCAATTTGCTTGAAGGAAAGTATGATGTACACTGCATTGATGAAATATGACTGGTTGGAATATGACGCAAGGTACAAGATTATGGAAGTCAGTTACAATGTAGGTTAACTCCTGACTACTCGCGCCATCCGTCAAGCCTCGGCGGAGGTTCGTGTCCAGTCGTTGTCAATTTAGACGTGATTCTGTCTTTGAACAAGTAGGCACAGACATGTAACCAGTTTAAATTTGCCGGGGGAAATCATTCGTATTTACTAACCTCGTTGTCTAACCTGACAATGTACTTTTTCTTAGAAGCATCCGACATTTTATTTGTTTTCCACAGTATTAGATGGGAAAGAAAGGGCCTGAAATAAAGAAATGCCTTCTTTGATGAATTTACCGCCAGACAATTCCTGACAACAAATTGCTATTGTAAGAATATAGTTTCAATTCGGTCCAGTTGCTATTTTGCATTGGACCGATATAAATATCTACTCCGACAAATACCAGAGACACGTCATGACCATCACACATCACGATTTCTCTTTGGCCCCATGCACACACCGTAGTCGACAACCCAAGGGGCCAATTGCTGAATGAGACAAACCCGTTTTAGTGCCTTGTGTCAGAATATGTATGACTGGATATGTCTAGGAATAATCTAGCCTTATTTCACCCTTTTCCAATAAGTCAAGGCTCGTAAAATACAGCCTTACATGACACAACGCCACGACAGGCTGCCGTATATCTAGAGACTAGACCCTTTTGATGGTCTTTCCTCCGATACTAATCCAAGGGCCTATCGTCTTCTTGCCCAGCATAGCTGTCTCGGGATAACACGTCTCTCAATTCTTGATAATAATATTAAGTTTAATTAAATCTTTACGTCTAGAAACGTCGTTGTATTAGCTTCTTGGGCATACGTTCCACTCAACGACCAGCCGCGCTTCCTGGTGATACACGACTTAATGTTTATAGTCAGATCCTGTCTTATTGCAAAGGCGCCGCCATCTGAAACGTTAAAGCAAATGTGCAATCGAAACGATTTATTCTCTTTCTCACCAAGTGAAGACACTCAACATTGCATATGGCAACAACAAACGCAGACCGTGCATGTTGCGAATAACCTTTATGCAAATATGAAGTTTAATACTCGGCTATTTTGCATAATCCAAACAAAACCTGTCCAGCATCGTCTGACAGTCTCCATTTAACCTGATCAAAATATCTGTTACTAGATACCGAATAAAAACGCTTTATCATTCTGTGGAAATAGTACCACATTTCTATGCATATATGACAAATACTTGAACATATTTGAATTGCATATTGAATAATGAAACAATCAGCAAGTTATCGTTCTTAATAAGAAACTTAACATGGGGAGAATCGATCCAGTCTAGGTTACTCGGGCTATATGATTCGATTAACTAACACTAACTAGATTTTCACGACGTACACACGATAATGGTAAAAGAACAATTTGGAATAGAGAAACACGATAATATGCTGGGATGACATATGGGAAAGGTCATAGTCTGCTTAACCAAATGAGTGGAGGGTACTCACCTTGATGAATTCATTATACTGTGTGTTCCTATCATTGGCATCAAGATGTTGGGTAGACGTAGATACACACTTATACTGACCTCTGTATTGCCCTTCAAGATGTTATAAGCAATAGCATAAGACATTTTATAAGAAATATTTAATAAACAATTGTTAGACATCCTTATTCTATATACCATACGTAAACACATGTCAATAAAAAAAAAATCTTTCTTTCTCACCCTTCTCTCTCTTTCTCTCGCACTCTCTCTCTCTCTCTCTCTCTCTCTCTCTCACACACACACATACACACACACACACACACACACACACACGCGCGCGCGCGCACACACCTTTCCACGTAAAATGTATCTACCACTAAAATATATTATTGACCATATCACAAGCACCACCAGTTTATAGCAGCTTGACATAAGGTACTATTACAGATAACCATAACATTGACACATTGCATTAAGTACTTGTAAGCGTAGTATTATCACTAATCATCTAATATCAGTGCAGTACTACCAGTTGAGTTATGCATATCATGGACACGACCACTATCATAGAAGTCTAGCATTAAAATGATTAAGTACTACATTTAACCAGCATAACACGACCTATGTTATTAACCAAGAATATTCATGGTCATGTCTGTACTGGTAACGAGAATAAATCATTTATGTTTTGTTTTATATAGTTTGACAATTTAACGAAGTAGATTTTCTACTCGCTTAATTGAAATAACCACATTTCGTATATCTTACAACCGTTTTCACAGTACTTTAAATGCGAAACGCGTGTTCGTATAGAAACCCTGAATAATTGCAGGATCAAAGCCTTCATTGCGGATGTATTACGTGTCTTTTAATACGGAATGCAATGACTGTAGTACATTAAATCCGGAATTGTCCGGGACTGGCCATTACAGAATTGCTCGAGTTTGGTAATAATACGTACGCAAGGCTTCTAAATGACAATTCCGAATGTCTTGGGGATTGCTATGTATCGGTATTTGGTTGCATCTGCTTCCTATTTCTTATCTTATTTAATAATATTCGCTTTCAGTTTCCTCATGAGGTTTAGCGTATCACATCCTCTGCCCATCGGGTGATCCGCTTAAAATACTATATTCGGTGATAGACGCTGTGTGTTGCATTCGTAAGTCCGCGGATGTTATCGGTTAGTACGTGCCAATCGGTGTGCACTACCGAGTTATCAGAGTCATCTACCTTTGGCCAATCACTGAACTAACTCGAAATTTTATCTACCCTGCTCGAAATTTACGAATACCGGTATTTGGGATGCATTTAATATTAAAGACTATTTAAAAAGAAGCAAACTCAAGTAATAGCTGGAGGTCATGGATGATAACAGCGTATTAATTGTGTTGGCACACGCAAGAGGCCTGTTCCACGACGCTCTTGTAGGCTACAACTATTGTAATGTCAACGCTTTCTATTGTGGCGGGAGCCCAGTTACAACTATTGTAGAGCTACAAGAGCGCCATGCAACAAGCCCCTGCATACCGCTGTTTGTAAGGCGGGTTTTGATTGGAGCTGATCTGCAGGACTGGCCGCCAATGAGATGCCTTAGATAAATTTATGGTACTGAATATAGTACGAGCTGTATGTGAAGGGTGAACGTATCAGTGGTATATTTTAGTTTATTAATAATAGTAGACTAGCGTCATGGACGTCATATGCCATATTGTATGTCTACGCCTCTTATCGTGTTTTTATAATATATTACAACGTATGCACATTACTCATCAACAAGCTGCTTTTATTTCAGACCCGTGAATAGAGGAAGAAGACGACTCTACGGCTTGTGTAATGGAAAGAATCCTATATAGGTAAGTGTATACATAATCATCAATTTGTGTAGGAACCCGAGACCTTTCACAACAAACTGGTTTGTTGTAACAGTGTGATATTTGTTACAATAATTCTTAACGTGGTCTTACAAATGTGGCCGTCTCAATCAAGTGAATTTTGCGGGACACTCACTTTAGCTTGGTACCCACCTCAGTTACGCCAATACTAATCCAATTCACTGTATAAACATAATGGAATTATCTCTGTTACTAGTACCACGTATCATCCTTTATTTCGCCATGCATTTTGTCATATTTGCAATTATATGCTTATAGTTGGCAGTAGCATTACGTACCAAGTATGTTTGAATGGTTGTTAATATCTATAGTAGCATTGTTTGAATATGTCAACAAAATCATAAGGAGTGGAATAGAGATCGTCTACTGTATTTGTCAAGATGTGAGAATCAGTTGACCTAGAAAATGGTGAAAATCATGAAGATGGATTGGGGCTCCTTGTAAATATATACAGCATGCCATGACGTAATTAAACAATCAGCAAAAGGTTTCAATATCTACATTATGTCATCACCAGGCCCCTAGATTACGAAGCTTTCTGAGTGTGATTTCATGCTCAAGCTCAGATTTTATATGGAGATTTGTGAACAAAGGTTGAGCATGAAATAGTACTCAGAAAAGTTTCGTAATCTTGGGGCCGGGACTGGCTCAGTAATATAACTGTTACAATATAATAATTTGCTCAACTTGTATCTGGTAAATGAACAATAATTATTGGCCTATTTCAAAATATGTTCATGAAGGTCCTTACAATCTAATATTATAATATTATAATGTGTTTGTAAAACTACATCTAGAAATCACAATATTGAAACATGCAAAGAAATCACTAGTACTAATCTTGGTTCACGAATTCATAGGTTAATGACATGCTCTACCAATAGCGTGTACTCACTACACGAACTCCGTTTGACTGCTCTGCTTCCGATATTGTCATTGGATCTATAACGACAATCAGAATTATCGAAGGCTTGTTTAATAATATCGGAAGTAACTAAGCAATAACATTAAGGTACGATCCTATATAGTTTTACACTGCAACGATCACTGTTAGGAGGCGGCAAACAGTCGTGACAAGATATGACTTTTACAGCTAATACAAAACGAATAATGTCTTTGGTATACAGCTTACTATTTGACGTCCGGAGCGGGGATGAGCTAATATAGGGATCCGGTTTGAACATGGACACAGCAAAATGAAAGGTTTAACCCTGTCTCAGCTGGATTATGCACGGACACTGCTCTTTAGGGCATCTCCGGGTACCTGCAGTAGGGAGAGGATTAAATGTTGTACTTTTCCAGGATCTTGCAAGGGCATCTTTCCACCTCGGGAGTCCTGGTTTATTTTTGAGCATCCACTGTTCTAAGATCTCCTGTTCCGGACACCGAACAGAACACCTAATAGGTAACCTACCAGGACATATAATAGGACACATAACAGGACATATAATAGGACACATAACAGGACACCTAACTTTTTGTTTGTGTGTGGTGTGCCATGGCAGCTAGTAGGTACTGTTGAACGACACCAGCAATCATGATGAGATAACTCTAGGTTTAATTAAAAACAATTTTCTCATCACCAGAGGGCGACAGCACGAAACCGGAAATACCAGTTATCAGGAACAGCGCGTACTTAAATGTTACTGCCAGAGTGAGTGTTACCTCTTTTGGGAGAGCATGGGTTAATGAATAAAAAGAAGCCCACTTATATTAATATGGTCAGGTGGTGAGAGGAAACTTGAATGTTACGCGTTGCAATATATCATACCAATGGCTTATTTTTTTAATTATGACAGATCTAGAATACTTTGATTTTTGAGTTTAAAAAAGAAAAGATACATTTAGTAAATGATTTGCAGACCCATCGTAAAGTACATGCAGCTCATTAGGCCTATGATGCACCTGCATATTGATGGAAGACTTAACTTGAAGACGGTATTTTAAAAAAACAAAAAACAAGATGATTATATTTTCCTTGGTTTTGGGCGAAATTGAAAAGAAATCATCCTTACGGTTTGTAATTGTGCTGTTATAAGTAACAGCCACGTGAAGTAAGCGATTGTCAGATGGCGGGACTATTGTGTAACCTACAAGCAATGAACCTAACCGTGAAAAAAATACCTGACATCTCAATAAGAACGTGGGTTGGAATACAATCGATGAACTATGTTCAAAGTGTTAAATCGATATATTTTTAAAAATGTACACACACACTGACACAGACAGACAGACACACACACACACACACACACACACACACACACACACACACACACACACACACCCACACACACACACACACACACA
>JAUTBQ010155275.1:0-30084 GCA_032361185.1 Lepetodrilus ovalis | reverse complement strand
TAAAAGTTCTTTTTCATGCATTCTTTTTCCTAGTTGATGAACTTAGTAGATATAGTAAATTCTCTAATTTGTATATATAATAGTATAGAATTGCTTAAAAAATATTATATTCTGTATTATTTATACTCATGTATCTAAAAAATCATTAGGGATTATAAGGTCTTTTTTTTCTGATTTTTTTACTTCTCCTAAAAAAATATCTGGACATTGTTCTTGAATCATTTCAATAATATCTTGAGTATAAGGTAATTCTTTTGGCTTAGGTAAAGGTTCTTTAATGTCTAAAAATATTTTTGTAATTGCAGTATTCATAAGAGGGTGTACAAACTCTGTTGGGTTTTGTAAACCTGCTTTTTCTCTGAGTTTTAACCAGACCAAAACTTCAAAAGGAAAAAGTTGTGTAAGCGTATTACTGTAACATTCGTTATCACGGGTAAGTTCTATATGTACTTCACATAAAAGGTATACCCATAACGATATTTTTGACATATCTTCACTATCCCATTCTTTAAGTATATCAACATAAGGGTAAGAGACATTTTCTACCTGAAGTGTAGATAAGTTAAAGTTACTTTTTATTGTTTTAGCATAAAAAGAAAGTAAAAACCAAAGAGGGGATATAATGATATTTTCATCATTGTAAATGAGATAATTCTTTTCTTCTATGTCTGAGAGTATTGTTTGCATGATGGATTCAGATGATTCTTCATCTAAAAGTAACAATAGTGATAAAGCGTAGGTCATATTTTCTTGTGAAGTTACTTTCTTGTGTTCTGTGAAACACTCTTTTTGAGTCCTTAGTTTTAAAGCAAATACATTATAGACTGCAGAAGTTGCTAATACATCTTCTATTTCAGAGGCATCTTCTTTTGTAATAAGTAGATACTGTAAATACTGCATATAAATATAAGATAAGCGTTGAAAACCTATAATACTCTCTGAAAGATTTTTCCTCCCATCACGAATACTTTTCAAAAAGTTTTCTTCTCTTTCTATGAGAAGTCCCTTACTCTCTTCATTAGGAAAATTATGCTTTTGAGCTGTTTCAGTATAAAATACTTTTTGAGCTGTTTGTAGTGTTTCTAGTCTAGGGTTTTGGTAAGGTATATTTATCATCATTTCTCTTTAAAATTCAGTTGTATTTGATGCAATGTGTCATTTGAATCTTTAATGGTGATTATATCATTCTTAAGTTTATTTTTATATTTTAATAGGGTGGAACAACATTTGTTTTTAAGTAAATAACGATGTCTAGTTTTTAAATCTTCATTTTTCATAGAACTATCTATAACATTATCAGAATAGATAATATAAGGAGATGGAGCATAATTTTTTAATATTTCTGGACTTAATTCAAGGAGTGCTATATATCCATTTTTTATTCTATGATTTTTTGTTTTAAACTGTTTTAATGTACATTTTGTTACATTATTTTTTACATATATATTTACATGTTCTGGTAAAGTTTCATCTTCTAACTCTATATACAATGTATGTTTTTTATTGGTTATGCTATTAAATGTAAATTTTGCTTTAAAATCTTTTGTATAGGGTTGTTTGTTTATAGAACAACTAATGTATCCATCTATTTTTAAGGCATTAATAGGGATTAGTTCTGTATTGATAAGTTGTTTATCTTTAATGGTAATCTTTTTATCTTCTGAAAATATTTTTACTTTGTCACAAGCTTTTTGATTTTTAAGTTTAGAAGCTTTTTTATAATATTTTTTTGATTTTGCCATGTCTTGAGGTACTCCTGTACCTTTCTCATATATACTAGCAAGCAATATACAACTAGAAGCATCATTATACTCACAGCCTTGTTTAACTAAATTAAATTCTTCTTTAAAGTCTTTTTTTACACCCCACCCAGCATGATAGCAATATCCAGCAAGTCCACACCCCTTAGCATATCCACCTAGACAAGCTTTTTTAAAATATTGTGATGCTTTAAAAAAATTATTTTTTATTTTTTTATTACGACTATATAATATGCCTAACTGAAAACAACTTTTGTAATCTTTATATTTACAAGCATCTTTATAATACACAATAGCTTTTTTTATATTTTTTGTCTCATATTTATTTGCTAAATAGGAACAACTAAGTGTATCCCCATGATGACATGTATTTTGTAGTATTCTTGTTTGTTCATTTTCTTTTAACTTAAATTTTTTATCTACAATCACTAAAGCTGTGAGATACTCACATGCAGGTAAAATATTATTATTACAAGCTTTTTGAAAAAGTGATTTAATTTCTTTTAGATCTTTTTTAGGATTTTTTTCTTTTACAGCAAGAACAGCAAGGTTATAACAACCTAAAGAGATATTTCCATCGCAAGACTTACGATAAAATGCCAATGCTTTTGATTGACTCTCTGGAGTCTTTTTAGAATGATAAAGGCATCCTAATTTATAACAAGCAGTGCCATTATGATCATAATGACATGAATGCTGTAATAATGTTTCTAAGTTCAGTGCATTTAGAGAGATAGTACATAGGATAATTATAGTAAATACATGGCTTATTTTAAAGTTGAAAGTATTATACATGATTTTTTATTTCCTCCATCACATGCTTTTTTATAAAATTGCTTTGCTTTTGTTAAGTCCTTTATTACACCATATCCTTTCAAATATCCATCTGCTAAAATATTACAACCTAAGGCATTGCCTCCCTGGCAAGCTTTTGTTAATATTTGCATAGCTTTTACAAGATCTCTTTGGGTTCCTTTATTTGTAATATAACAACCACCATATTGCAAACAACCAAATGCATTACCTCCATCACATGCTTTTTTATAAAATTGAATTGATTTATGATAATCAAGGGGAATCTCCTTTCCTTTACTATACAGTATACCTAAGGCAACACAAGTTTTTAAATGACCTTTATTACATAAAGTAATTTTTTTATCTATTTCTCGTTGCTTGTTATCCTCATCAAGTTGTGAGGCATAGATAGTATATGTTGATACTATTAGAATGAGTAGTATTCTCATCATTAAAACCTTAAACATTATTATCTTTTTTATCCTTTTTCATTAAAAACTTCATCATCAAGTTCACCGGGTATAAGAGTATACTCTTCATCTACATAACGTCCAAATCTCCACCATCTGCCATCTTTATACTGTGCTTTATTGTCTGCAATATAGTGTTGCCATACCTTAGTATGTTCTTTAAGTTTGCTAAAGTAACCCAATTGATCTAACGGAAATCTTTGTCCGGTAAAAACAAGAAGAAAATTATAAAGATAATCTTGTGAATTGATAAAAGCAGATTGACCCAGTTGATACTCTAGTAGTTCTTCTATACTATAAAGTCCTCCACCACTCAGATTAATTCTTTTTGTTGTGTCTATTTTGTGTTTATTCTTCTCATAAACTTTCTTCCAAAAGTTGAGAATATAATCAGGAGCAACTGTTTCTCTCTCCTGCGGGGTTAACTCTTCCATTGGTGTACCACACTCTAAGTTATTTAGGTTTTCTAAAATAGTATTTAACTGTTTCATCTCTGGATCTTCATCATCCATGAAATAATAGTATTGTAACTGATCACAAACTTCTGAAGATAAAGTAGGATCTTCTTTTTTTAATAATTCTAATAAAAAATCTACATAAATATAATTCCCTCCCCCCAGTAAAAAGCTTCTTACAAAATCAATAAGCTCATCTATATCTAACTCTTTCACTGCTTCAATAATACGATGAGCATCAGACTTATCACCATAGATATTTAACAAACTGGAATATTGGGAAGAAGAGAGAATACTTTTTTTGTCTCTAAGAATAGAGAGTCCAAGCTTTTCTTCGTTTGCAACCAATAATTTTTGACCTAAGTATTCGATTTCAAGAGTACCCTTAACAATTTTAGGATTCTCTTTATAGCAGTCTACTAAATAAGGTTTGAATTTTGGTATACCATAAGCATAACTACAAAAAAACTTTTTATAACGTTCACTCAAATTATCAAAATGCACAAGAAAAATATCAAGATAGTGATCTAAATTGTTAATTTGAATAAAATTTATTATTGTTAGAATGGCTTGTTTGCCCACACCATAAGTCTCTATATCTTTTTGAAGTGCCTGAAAATATAGGTCAACCTCTTCTGGATTTAAAAAAGACAACATACAAGCATATAAATTACTATTTGATGAGATGGTACCTTTAATGAGTGACATATCTTTTGATGCCATTGCTACCAAAAATGCCTCTTCTTTAATATGATAGGCAAGAGAGTCACTATCATATTCTATTTCCTCATCCAATATAGCACCAATCGTATCTAGAAGTGTAGATTGTTTTGCCAAATCTCTAATACCTTCTTGATGTTCTCTCTCTTTTTCCAAGAGTACAGGTTCATTTTCCTCAGCATTATAGGTATATGCTTGCCAAATCTCTACCGATTGCTTTCTTATTCTCCATGACTTTTCTAATACTTTTTTTACTTTTTTCATTTTGATCCTTTCTTTAATTATTCACAGTTTTTAAAACAAAGACGTATATAAATTTTGTACTTTCTTAATTTTCGAGCAGTTTTACCTATATTTACTTCTCCACACATATGCGTAATATCTATAGATCTTTGATGTTTTTTATTACTTTTTTGTAAACATTTTTTAAGTTTTTTCTTTATCTCAGGACACTTGTCTTTCAGTTGCTGATTATACCATCCATGTGGGCTTCCTACTCCAGTATGGCTGGCATTTCTCAACGGAATCAAATTTTTCCCTTCATGTTTCCCTCCTGCCCATAATGGTTTGATATGATGATATTCTATCTTCTCTCCTTTTGATTTCCCCTCATTATACTCTGTAACTAACTGGGTAATCTCTTCACCATATTTATTATTGAGTGAACCTCTTTGCATACCTAGCGCATCTTCTAAATCATAGAGATGATTATTAGGTACAGTTTTATTTCTATATTCAGCTTCTATTTTAGATTTTTTACTGCCACTTTCTTTTCTTTCCCCTGGTAATACCGTACATCCATTTTCTGGTTTTGGTACATTTTCAGGGTAGCTATTATCACATTTTAAATTGAAATCTAAATGTTTACAATCTCCAATTACCGTAACATTATCGTTTTTCTTCTTTTTTTTCTCATTTCTCCATTTTATTTTACCAGCTTTGGCTTTAGCCATAGTATTTTCTATCTCTTCGGCATATTTGGCTTTTTTGAATGGATTAAAAATATCTACAATAGCAGTGCCTAAGATGCCTGCCATTTGCCCCGTTGCTTTCTTAGGGTTATCTTTGAATGTTTCTGAAACATGACTGAGATCATCACCTACTTTGTCTGCCCAAGCATCAATATCATCAGGGATCTGACTCACTTTGTCCTTTAAGGCACCACCCATGGCTTTTAAGTCTTCTATCTCCTCTTTAACCGTTTTTTTTAACTCTTTTACCGCACCTTCTATATCATGGTTTTCTATAAGTTCCATAAGCCTTTGGGCTTTTAAACGTTCTTCATTACAAATGACACTCAGTGTCTCCATACGCTCTTTGATGGCTGCTGCAATCTCATCTTTTTTCTTTTGGGAATATTTTTCCCACTCTTTGAGATTTTGCATTTTTTCAAAGTCTACCCCTAAGCCTTCTTCCAAACCATCTAAAAAGCCCTCACTCTCTTTTTTCTCTTCTTCTACTTTGCTCTGGGGTTGAGGAGGTGTAGCATTACAACTGGCATAAAAATTATATTGCAATTGAGAAATAGCTGAACAAGTATCATCCAACTCACAATCATGAAAACTTCCTAGAATACTTTCATTCATCCTTTGTGATATGAGCTGACCATCTTTTTGTGTTTCTGAAATCTCTAAGTGGTAGGTAGGTGTATCTATTCTTGCCTTTACGGTTGTACTTCCATCTTCATTAGTGATTGTTTCACATTTTATTTTATTATCCACTATATCAGGAGCAACAGGTGCAGGGGCACAGGTGAGTGCTCCTACTGTATTTTTATCATTCATACAAAACATGTCATCACAACGCACAGCATTTTTACTGTTTACAAATACTGTTCTAGAGTGATCTATCGCTATCGCTTTTTCAGAAGTAGTTCCAGAAATAATACCTCCTAAACTTCCTGCCTCATCTCCTGTTACATGAACAGTATGACTTCCTAGAGCAAAAGCAGGATCATCATTATAAAAAACATTGCTACTGACATTTTTACTAGGCTTTAGGGTATAGTTAACATCGTAGGGTACGGCTATTTTAGCAGGAGGTGTATAGTTGATAGAAGGTACTATAGATACAACAACTTGCATGCCATCTTTTCTAGCACCGATTACCTTCTCAGCCATTTACCTCTCCTTTATGAGAGATAAAGGTTTCAGAAACTAACATCTCCAATGAAATAGCATCCAGCCCTTCCATATGTGGCATGCGTGCCCGATAGCTTAAATAAATAGCATTTTGATGCATATCTTCTTTAAGTACATCTACAATGACTGTATCTAGTTCTAAAAAAAAAGGGATCTTCTTCTTTTCTTTATGATAAAAACCTTTAAAATAAAACCCTGGTATTTGTATGGCTTGTTCAGATTTACCTGGGAGTATATTTTTTAAAAAAATAGTATCATTTATTTTAAAATATTCTTTTTTTAGTTGAAGGTCAGGGTGGGCAGCATTATTGTGTTCTTCTTTGTAATCATCTGGCATGATAGGATGTTTATTTCTTTTCCAGTCATCATCAAAGGTACCTGCCAAAGAAATACGTGGTTCCCAAGAGCGGTGTATGATGCCAAACCCCTGAGGAATATGGTGTTTCTTTATATCTATGATCTTCTCAGAAAAAGATTCAATGTGTGGCATTTCAATAGGCTTAGCAGTATTCATATTTTTAATATAAAACCCTTTTCCAATAGGATTAGGTTTGTAAATATCTAAATACTCGTCTATTTCTTTTTCATTATGGGGAAGATAATCAGGATTCTCAATACTTCCTCCATAAGCATTTTCATAACGTAGAGATACTATATCGGTAAGTTCTGCATCTCCTTCTTCCCATCCTAACAAAGTCTTTTTCCAATATCTTTCTCCATACACTTTTAAATGTTTTTCCAATAATATTTCTTGTGATCCTTTGCCATAGCGTACTACTTTCGTACCACAAACAAAAAAGTGACCTTTATTGTGAGGGGCTCTTGCATAACCATTGATAATAAGATCGGCATGGGGTTTGTATGGAACAAAATCACTTTCAAAACGTACAGCACTTTTGCTTACTTCACCATAAAATTGGTCTGTGTTGAAAAGCTCTCCTTGATCGTTACTAAGCTTCAGTCGCCATAAACCTGTATCAGTTACTTTATCAAAGAGAAATTTTGTACGTACAACAACTGTATTGTAGTCTTTTCCTTCTTTGTCTACATTGTACCAACGTATTGCAGGAAAAGAAGTACGGTTAAGAAATTGCATTAATTGAGATTCACTTTTTCACTAGTGACTTGTACATGTTTCATCCCGTTAATTAATATCTCTTCTCCTTCAAGTATAATTTTTCCATCTTCTGTAAGGATAATTGAACTCTTGCCCACATTTAACTCTAAACGTTCCCCAACATTCACAACTTTTTTTTCACCAACTGTGGTAGAGTAACTTTTTCCTACCATGACATCCTTAAAAAAACCAACCTGTTCACTACTACTAATACCCACCGTATTGTTTTTAATGGCACCTACAGCAGTTTGATAAACAGCACCGATAGAAAGAGCTTTTAATACCCCTATACTCTCTGTTTTCCAAATACCTACTGTTTCATGTTGGTCTAACCCTATAGCTACTTTTTCAGTAACTCCAACTGTCTCAGTCCGATTAATACCAATATCAATAGTATCATTTTCTACTACTGTCTCTTTACGGTTGCGCCCTATGGTCATGGTTTCATCACGGTCAATGTTGATGTTCGAGTCACGCAATACATGAAGCTTATGGTCAAGTTGCGCTCGCATATGTACAAGCTCTTCTCCTGCTTTGTCTTCAAAAAGAAGGAGATTGTAGGTTTCATTTGTACCAGGCATAGACTGTGTCTTGATGTAAGACTTTGTCTTCATATCCGGTACAGGGTAAGGGATCTTATTGTTCCCATTATAGAGTGAACCTATGGCAATAGGTCTGTCTGGATCACCATTAAGGAAGTTTACAATGACCTCTGTGTTAACCCTTGGAATGAATTGTGACCCCCAACCATTTCCAGAAGAGAAGTTGGTAAAACGTAAATAACAGGTGGTAGGGTAGTTAGGTTCAAAGTAAAAAATAACCCTAATACGACCAAGATCATCAATGTCTATAGTATTTTCATGGGATGGAAGTACTTCAAGAGGACTTCCATCAGAGACAATGGCTGTCACAGAAGAGGGGATAATAGGTTTTGTGATTTTATAGTGAGGGATATAGACTGTTCCTGGTGGTGTTGCCTCAAATTCTGCAATATACTCATATTGGTGTATGCTTCCTAGATCCTGCGTATG
This sequence comes from Lepetodrilus ovalis, assembly GCA_032361185.1. NCBI lineage: Eukaryota > Metazoa > Mollusca > Gastropoda > Lepetellida > Lepetodrilidae > Lepetodrilus > Lepetodrilus ovalis. Next base: position 21,595 of record JAUTBQ010155275.1, on the reverse strand, counting down.
TTCATCCAAAGCATTCGGGAAAAGTCCTTTAAGTTTTACTTTGGTAAAAATACCTTCGGTACGTTTAATGGTCTTTTGGTCAAAAAGTACCCCTCCGTGCCCCGCTTCTGTATAGAGTGAAAGACTCTTACCCACAATACGCTCTGAATCTGCATAGCTTTTCAAACTTTGTTGTTTGATGTAATTTTTAATGTCTTTATCTCTAGGTTTTTCCAGTCTATCTCTGTGTACCATGATTTGTAAATCATTACGCAGTTGTGAAGAGTGCCCATTGTCTCCAAAGCTCTGGCTCAGTGGTGCTGCACCCATTGCTGTTTTATACTCCATAGAAGGCATCTCAAAGTCATAGTAGTCTTTTTGTGTATGTGTGACGGAGAAATTTTTAGAGTGGGTATAGTTACACCAGTGTTCTCCTGGCAACTTTGTATAGGCTTCATTAATATGTGTCAGTCTCGTAGGGTAGGGGATTGAATCACTTTGCATACGCAGTGTCATACCCTCTTGTTCACAAAGCATTTGGACAAATTCTAAATCACTTTGTCTATATTGGGTAGTATACTCTCTTACATTGGTACTAGCAGGTGGTATGTTGGATCCAAAAGCAATATTAAGCAGTCCGGCATAGCGTCCTAATAGTTCTGTAATAATATCTATTGGGGTCATCTCTTGGAAGATCTCATACCGTTGATTGAGTCCTAAATAGTACATAGGATGTACGATGGTTAAAGTATAAAGAAATTGATCTGCAACTTTATCGTTGGCTTGAGATCTAAATACTTTTCCGTAAATTTCTCTTTTCCGACTCATATCTACTTCATCTTGAAGCAATACTTTTACATCAGTATCAACGAGATCATGTACCTCTAATTTGTGTAAACTTGAAAAAGTCACCTCATACATATAGGGTTTACCCAGTTCATGTTCACCTTCTAGTTTGTAAATACTATAGGTGCCATCTTTAGTTTCTGGGTTAGGCTTTCCAGCAAGGAGCGTAAGTCGTGGCTTTATTTTCTGTAAAAGTTCTTTTTCATGCATTCTTTTTCCTAGTTGATGAACTTAGTAGATATAGTAAATTCTCTAATTTGTATATACATAGTATAGAGTTGTTTAAACTCTACTCAGCTTTAGATAAATCATCTACAGGATTAAATTTAAATTTCTCCAAATTTATATGATATTTGTTAGCTGTTTCTAATACATATTTAGAATTTACTTTATATATATCTTCTACAGCCTCATGTAAGATTTCTGCATTAGATCCTTGAACAAACTCTAAAGATGATAGTAGTTTAAATAATGCTTCTTCATTGTCATAAGATAGATTAATTAATGTATCATAAAGTGGTGATATTATATGAATATATTCTGTATTATATGTAGTTGAAATGAGAACACTTTGCTTATCTCCAATTGGAAATAACTTTATAAAATCACTCTCATAATCTCCTACTGCATGTTTTATAAAAAGATTTGCTATAAATAGTTTCTTAGTTATATTTCTTTCTTTTTTATAAAGTTTTGATAATTGCGAATATTCATCATCAGATATTTTTAAATGGTTTAGAAGCAATAGAGCAGTATAAGACTCATTTGTAGAAGAAAGCGCTTTATTGGTTAATTTATCTACAATATTTATATCTTCCCCAAAACTACATATTGATAACAAAAGTAAAGTAATGATTGTTTTTTTCATAAACAAGTTCCTAGTCTGTTACACGAACATAAAGTTCTGCATTTATAGAGGTTCGTCTAATCGTATCATAAAAAGATTTAGATTTTTCCTGTAAGCCAATACATCCTTGAGTACCCTTTGAACCTCCATCCGGATGAATTCCAAATCTACCATTTGCTCTTGTACCCCGGGTTGTTCTTGAATTTGGTTTTAATGGAACAAAAAAACCGTTACCTGTTTTATTTTGGAAACCTTTTGCAATTTTACCATAGCCTGTAATTCCTCTACGATCTATTTCATAAGTTAAAGAAGGTAAGGGATCTCCATGACCACCACTAATTGCTTTCCATTCGCCTTTCCCCGGCCATATTAATCTTCCACTAGATTTATGAAATTGTAGTATTTCTGCCATTTTTTTTCCTTTTATTAAAAAATTTATATAATTTTTTTGTTTAAAATTAAAATGCGAAAAGACATTCTATCTTTTCGTAAAGTAAAAAGAGTAAAATTTACGCTCATGTAGCATCTTCGATAAAGATTTTAAAATTATTATCTTTTTCAATGTCTTGGGTATATAAAGCACTCATAGTAAGTAGATAAACTATGACTACCTTTTGTATTGAAAATGACATGGATCCCACCTATTTCTTGAATTTGTTCTAACAAAATTACCACCCCAATAAGTGGCATTTTCTCCTTGTAATTAAAAAACTTATATTATTTTCTTTTTATTTAAAAACTTAACATTATTTATAGTATAGAAAGTTAAAAAAGAAAAAGAAAATGCGAAAAGACAGAACGTCTTTTCGCAAAGTAAAAAGAGTGAAACTTACGCTCCAACACCTTTTCTCCAGTCATCTTCTGCAGATGTACCAGCTACTTCATGTGTCCACTCAATTTTTCTGTATGAAAATGACACATGCTCAAGTGGAGCAACATCTTTTTCCATTTCACCAAATGTATGTGGTGCATCAGGATTGATATCGATAACGATAGCATCTGTTAACTTCACTGTATAGAACCACTCTAGTTTACCAAGAGCATTTGTTCTATATTTTCTAATCTCTACCGTACTTAATGTTTCACCATCAACTAAAGCAGCCATTAAAAGAGGACTTGCTTTATCAAGTAGTTTTGTTACAGTAAGTGGACTATGTACTCTTTGTCCTGACGGTTGTCCAGAAAGAGGATCTCTAGGAATTGTTACATTATGAGAGTATCCTTTAATGATTGACTCATTCTCATGACCTTCTTGCCATGAATTACCGATAGACTCTTGTGTAAATGCTCCACTTGTGATAAGACCTTGTTTTTGCCCATTGATTGACATATACATTGGATTTTGCATAGTATTCCTTTTGTTAGTTAAGATGTATTTTACCTCAATGAAATCATGAAGTAATTGTTGTAATCATAGCACGTACTCAAAAAAGTATCAAAAAAAATATATGTGTCGGGTAACAACTGAACAATCAAAAATGCCAAACTTTATATAATTTGCTTCTCTATTAAAAATCTTAAATTTAAAAAACAACAACTCTGCTTAAAGTTGCATCTGTAAAAATATGTTAAAATAATAGGAAATATTAAATTATGGAAAAAGAATATGCCAAAAAGTATTGCATGGAGAGAAGGGTTATTTATACGCCCTCAGCACTTTCAACAGAATAATTACACTATAAACTTAGAAATGATGCAGCGTACCATTATGAGCGGAAGTAATAAATGGGGACTATTTAATTTAGAAATTGATGACCAGCTATTAGGTATGGGGAAATTATCAATTGTTTCTGCCTCAGGTATATTGCCAGATGGAACACTTTTTGATAGTACAGATTTTCCAGAACATCTTACATTAGATATTAAAAAAGCAGATAGTGGTAAAGCTATCTATCTTGCACTGCCTTTAAATTATGCAAATGAAGACAATATCTATTTTGAAGAACAAGAACCGGTACCAACCCGCTACATTGCCAAAACGCACAGAGAAGTTCCTAATACAAATATAGGAGAAGACAGTAAAGCAGATATTCTATTTGCATATCCAAATTTAAAGTTAAAAAAACAAGATGAAAAACTTGATGGCTATACCGTTATTCAGATAGCACTCATAGGGAATGTTACAGCCAATAATATTGTTACCCTAGAAAAGAGTTTTATCCCTACGTACTTACATTTAGATAAAGCAGAAACACTGATGGAAAAAGTCCATGAACTGCAAGGAATGGTACAATACAGAATAGAAAGAATTGTTGAAAAAGTTGCAGGTGGAGGACTAGAATCTACTGAATTAAGAGACTATTTAATTTTACAAATACTCAATAGAGTAGGTGCTAGATTACATTATTTTGCTACTCAAGAAAAAATACATCCATCTGAACTTTACTTAGAATTAGTTACATGTATCGGGGATCTTTCTGTTTTTATGAAAAAAGAGAAATCACTTACAGAACACTATACCTATGTGCACACAGAACAAAATAGTTGTTTTGATAAAGTATTGATTGAGGTTAAAAAACTACTTAGTCTCGTACTTGAAAGTAAAAGTGTACTTATCCCTATAGATAAACACAATTATGGAGTAAGAATAGCCTTACTAAAAGATAAAGCTGTTTTAAATAATTCTATTTTTGTATTAGCTGTATCTTCTAATATTGATGCAAATAAACTAAAAAAACTTCTTTTAGACAATCTTAAAATAGGAACTGTTGATGAGATTCGTAATTTAGTGAATCACCATCTTCCTGGATTCCGTATTGTACCTCTTACAACAGCACCTAGAGAGATTCCATATAAAGTAAATCAAAGCTACTATCGTATAACTATATTGCCAGAAGACAAACAAAAGCTTTTAAAAACATCTGGGATAGCCTTACATTACCCGGAAACAGAAAATCTAACCATAGAATTCTTACTGTGGTCTATTAAACAATCTTAGGACCAAAAATATGTCAGATGATGATAAAACCGTATTAATGCGCCTTGATGACAGTGATGATAATAATACATTACTTACTGTAACACAAAGTACACCGATAACAGATACGTCAAACATAAATAAACAAGCTATGCAAGACTATAGCAATACAAGTATACCATTTATGTATTCTAAACAAAATCAACCTTTTTTGAGAGCCTTACGAGCACTTTATTTTGAGATTTTTTTAATAGAAAGAGGAGATAGCTCTTTAAATAGTACAAGGTTAAGAGAGAAAATTATTCATTTAATGGATAACCATATGAAATCACTTGCGGAACTAGGGTATGAAAATACCCATATAATGATCATTCGTTATATTCTCGCAACATTTATTGACGAACTTCTTGGTGCAGTACAGTGGAAAGGAGCAGATGGTTGGCTTAATCAATATAGTATATTAGGACATTATTATAAAGAGACATATGGTGGAGAGAAATTTTTTCAACTCTTAAATCAATTTGTTCAAGAACCTAGTAAATATATGCAACATATGAAACTTATATATGTATGTCTCTCTTTAGGGTATAAAGGTAAATATGCCCGTTTACAAAATGATAATGGTCAAGTAGAAAAAGTACGTCAAGAACTTTATGCACATATCCAAAACTATAATATACAAGAGGAAAAATTTTACAAAGATCATCCTGTATCTACAAGAAAACATAAATTAACATTTGACATATCTTATAAACTCTTTATGCTGGGGTCATTACTGGTACTAGCTATTATTTACGGTGTTTTTACAAGTATGGTTAAACATAATGAAGAAAACCTCATAGAGATACTTAATCAACCTCCTGTTGAAAAAATCGCACCAAAAGAAACTGCACAAAAAGAAAATATACATGAGCCTATACAAAATAATATGAAAGTAGAAATAGATGCAAGCCCGTACGATATTTAAAAATAGATTTTTTTGGTTACTTATACTTACTTTTATTCTTGTAATAGTATTTATATTCTTTGGACAACATTTAAATATTTCTGCATTTGAAGCAAGAATAACACGTATTCTGTATGGTTCTATTTTCTTTTTTAGTATGGTGATTATACAGCTTCTGTATTTACTTTTTACTAAACCTGAAGAGAGAGAAAGACGATTAGCACTCAGGGAAGCTAGAAGAGAAGAAAAGCGTATTGCAAAAGAAAAATTAAAGATTAAAAAATCTGCAATAAAAGCTTTGAAAAAAAAGTTTTATGAAGCATTAACTGTTGTACGTAAATCTAATATATATAAAAAACGAGCTAGTTACAACTATGAACTTCCTTGGTATTTGGTGCTAGGTGGTGAAGATGAAGAACAAGAGTCTCTTTTAAAAAACTCTGGATTAGATTTTCCTAAAAATATTGAATACAAAGATGAAGCAGACGATAATTCTGGTAGCTTTAAGTGGTTTTTTGCAGAAGAGGGTGTTTTTGTCACTATACCAAAAGACTATGTGACATTAGATAAGAACAATGCTGCTCATCCCATTTGGTTGACTTTTTTAAAGTTATTTAAAAGAGAACGCTGGAGAAGACCTATTAATGGTATTATCTTTACGATTAATGCAGCTTCAATCATCAATAAAGATGAAAAAGAGTCTAATGAATATGCCAAAGTTGTAAGAGAAAAAATAGATGAGATATCTAAAACATTCTCTTCAAAAATACCTATATATATGATAGTGACCGGGGTAGAGACCATACCTGCTTTTTATACTTTCTTTAATACGCTTACACTGGAAGAAAAGCGTGAAATACTTGGTATAACCTTTGAAGATAATATAGAAAATATATCCAAAGAGGTTATAGAATCAAAAATTGCACACTTACTACAAAAACTTGAAAATGAAACATTAGGTAATATTCATAGTTCTTGGGAGAAAGAAGAGAGAAAACAGATATTTTTCTTTTTAGAAGAGTTCCAACATTTCTTGGTACGCATAAGTACTTTTGGAGAAAAAACATTTTCAAAAACAAGATATTTCTCTCCTCTAATGCTTCGTGGAGTCTATTTTACAGATATTTCGCATGGAACAAAAACCCATTATGCTCTCACAAAGCATGGTGAACAGATTACTTCGGGTCTTTTTGTCCCTAAAGTGTTTGAGCGTATTATTTTATCTGAAACCCAATTAGCAAGGGTCAATGATGAGTATAGAAAGAAATTTGCCTATTTTTGGTTAGCCTTTTTCTCTTTTCTGATCCTTGGTTTAGGATTAACCATTTACTACTGGACAAATTTTATTCAAGATGAAGCCGCAGAAGTAAAAAGAATTGAAGATATCTATGGACAATATGTCTCTTTGCAAGAAAATAGTGAGCCTAAAGTCACCTTAGTAAGAAAAGCTAAGGATTTAAAAGATGCTATACAGATCGGTAAGCTAGGAGGAGAAGGCAATGGTGAAGTAAATTTCATAACGGCAAAAGCAACCCTTACCCCTATTGCCCATAGAAAACTCCAAAAAGTGCTTGATACTATTTTAACGTTAGATGACACTACCAAGTTAAAGATTGTTGGACACACCGATAGTATTGGGAGTGAAGAGTATAATTTAGATCTTTCTTTGAGACGGGCACAATCTGTAAAAGATTATTTTGCTCAAAATAATATAGATACTAACAGAATAGTTACGGATGGGAAAGGAGAAAACAGTCCCATTGCAAACAATCAAACGGTTGAAGGAAGAAGTCAGAATAGACGTGTTGAAATATATGCTTATGGTTTAAGCAATCAAGGTACAGATGAAGATATGGACTCTGGGTATAAAGAATCTTATGTCATTGAAAATCATTTAAGTGATTTACAACGTATCTTAGCAATGTTGGATGCTCTTAGTTCCATGCGAAGAGATGCCAATGATACCATATATAAAGAAGTTTGGAAACCTGGTTTTTGGAAAGTGGCAGAAAGAGATGAAAAAGTCAAATCACTTTATAAGGAGAGTTTAGAATCACTTCTCCTTCCTAGGGTTGCCACCATTATAGAAAAAAACTTACTAGATAACATTAATGACAAATCAGAAGTACAAAATAATTTAAAAGCATATCTTATGCTCTCAGATAGTACGCATAGAAACAATGCTTTTTTATCAAACTATATGTTAGACAGATGGGGTGATCTGAAAGACACAGAAATAAGAAGATTTAATGTACACTTTAGCAACCTTTTAAAACTACATTTTAAACCGGCAAAACTTCAACAAAAAAGTATCTATAAGGCAAGAAAGAAAATATTATCAAATGCAGGGACTGCAGGATTTATATATAGTATATTACAAAAAGAGGTTGTTAAAAAAGGATTATATGATTTCCAATTCTTAGAAGTTTTAGATGCTTTCCCCAATTCTTTACAGGGTGCAGACTATAAAATACCTGGATTTTATACAAAAGAGGGGTACGAAAAGATTATTTTAATAGAAGCTCGATTTATTGTAAAACAAGCCATGAGTAAAAACTGGATATTGGGTGATATAGAAAAAGTTAATGATAAAGAAATCAGTAGAATTTATGAAAAAGTCTTAAGTCTATATTTTATAGATTATAGAAAACATTGGACAAAGGCACTCACTCAACTACATGCACCAAAATTTAATACTAGTACTGAATTGGCAGAACAATTAGAACTTTTTAGTTCAGACTTATCTCCTATCATTTATGTTTTACGTGCCTTTAAAGAGAATACTTTTTTACTTACACCTAAAGAGAAGTCAGATGCAGCATTAAAGAAAAAATATGAAACTGGTTTAGCTGCGACTGAAGTTGTGGGTACAAGACTAGGGGGGATTATCGATAGAACGCAACGTTTGGGTACTAAAACTATGCAGACATTTGCAAGTGATAGTATGGTTCACGATCTAAGAAGTGTATTCAAGCCTTACCATGAACTGCTTGATAAGAAAAATATTCCCTCACGTAAATTTAAGATTGTTCTTAGGCATGTTGAACAAGTGTATCAACAAATGTTAACCGTAGATACGGCAGCAAATCCTAAACAAACAGCTTTTGAGATTATAAGTAAAAAAAAGACTGGTAGTAATAAATCATTTAAATTAAAAAGTAACCTTTTACCCCTCTCTTTATTGACATGGTATAATCAAGCACTATCAAACAGTTGGGATTACTTTACAAAACTAGTTGATGGTCAAGTAACAAAAACGTATAATGATCAAATTTGGACATTCTATACAGAAAAAATTAAAAATAGATTTCCTCTAAATCTAAAAACAGAAAGTTACATTACCTTAGATGATTTTACAGCTTTTTTTAAAAAAGATGGATTACTGGATACATTCTATAAAGAGTATGTGAGCCCTTTTGTTAAAGTTGATTATACTACAGGAAAATTTACATTACGATCTATGGATGGTGCAAGAATTCATATAGATAAACAGATGATTGAATCCATGATCATTGCCAAAAAAATACAAAAACTTTTCTTCCAATCAGATACTGGTAAATTATATTTTAAAGTTAGAGTATCTCCAAAACATTTAAGTTCTAATCTTGCTGCTATGGATATTATTTATGAAGATCAAGAGTTACTTTATGAACATGGGCCAATACAAGAGAAAGAGTTTATATGGCCTACACAGTATCCTAGTAGTATAGCAAAATTTACTTTTTACGATATTCAGAGTAATCGTGTAGTGAAAGTGAGAGGAAAAGGGGCATGGGGATTACTCAAACTTTTTGCTAAACTAAATAAAACCATTATAAATTCCTCTAAAATGCGTATTAGTTATAGAAAAAATGGGTATTCTGGTTCATTTGATGTTGAAGGACCTATCGTCTCTTTTTTCCATGAAGATAGTTCTATTAAACATTTTAAACTAAACAAAAAGAACTAAAAGGAGCTTTTGCCATGTTAGACGCTATATCTTCAGACAATCCTTGTGGAAATGATATTAAATATGATGATAAGTATATAGAGGTTGAAACAGAAGTTGAAAAAAACTTTAATGTTTCAAACACAGGTGAAACCAAATGGGATGTAGTGATTAAAACATGTGAAGACCTGCTAAGTAATCATACTAAAGATATTAAACTACTTTCCTACTGGCTTTATGCACAAAAAAGAGTGAATGGTTGGGATGATTTTCTAAAATCGTTTGAATTATATGTAAACGTGGTAAAAGAATACAATAAAGAGCTTCATCCAAAAGTAGAAAAACGAAAGATTAAAATACTGGAATGGACAGAAAGGGTTTTGGAAGATGAACTTTTAAAGGCGTTAGAAGGTTTTACAAAAGACCAATTAATGCATCTTTCAAACATATTACAATCGTTGGAAGAGTCAATACCTCTTATAACAAATACGGAAGATAATTTTTTTAAAGATTCACAAAAACAATGTTCTATACTCATACAACATATAGAAGATAAACTAGAAGAAGATAAAAAACTTCAAGAAGCACATGAAAAAGAGCTAATACGGCAACAAGAAGAAGAAGAAGCACTTGAAGAAGTCCAAAAATTAAGACGTTCCGAAGAGGAAGAGACTTTAGCAAAATTTTCATCCTCAAATGCAATTGAGGCTATAGATAATAATGCTGTATTGACAGCTACAGATATAGACGAATGTTTTAATTCTATTATTTCTATAAGCAGTTCTCTTTTAAAAAAAGCTCCTAATGATTATTTTTCATATAAACTATTGTTCTCACTTGGTGAAATGTTAATTGAAGAATCCTTTAGTAGTAAAGATAGTATCATAGATGACTTTGTACCTAGTAGTGATATCATTCATGCGGCTAGAGAACTTGAGGGTAATAAAGTATCAATAAAACAACTTAACGCCCTTATCGAACAACTTTTAGTTCGTCCAACTTGGCTTGAAGGTTACTATATCATATCAAAAATACTTTATAAACTCACAAGGAAAAAAGATGCAACAAAACTTGAAAATATGCTCTTTCATTTCCTATATAAAGAGCAGGCTAAACTGAATAAACACAAGATGATCCCTGAAACAATGGATGAATGGATGCAGACAAAAATACTATCTTTAAATAATAGTGCGGAAAGTTCCATCGAATATAAACATGCCTATCAAGAGGTTCTAAAAGTTAAAAAAGAGCAAAGTGAACAAAATGCACTTATGTTATTAGAAGATTATTATCAGAAATCAAAAAATAAAGAATCACGTTTTAGATGGAAATTACTCTTTGTTGATTTCGCTTTAGAGATAGGTGATAAAAAGTTAGCGCTATCTTTATTGCTTGAACTTGAAAAATTAATAGAAATTCATAGTATACATCAATGGCAACCAGAATTGGCAATCACTACCTATGAAACATTTCTTAAGCCTATACTTACGCAAGAACTTAAAGATGAAGTCAAAGATAGGATTTATAATAAATTAAGTATACTTGACGTTAAGAAAGTTATAAAACTACATTAAGAAGGAAAAAGAATGAGTCAAAAACAATCTGAATCACCAAAAGAAAGAATAAATGTAACCTATAAACCCGCTACCGGCGATCAAAATGAAGATATTGAAATACCTTTTAAACTGATGGTCTTAGGAGACTTTAACCCGAATGAGGAATTTAGTACAGTTGAAGATAAAAAACCTATAAAGGTCAATAAAAGTAATTTTAATGATGTCCTACAGGAACAAAAACTTACTTTAGATATGTCTGTTGAGAACAAGTTATCTGATATAGAACATGATACACTTAATGTAAAAATAGATTTTAATAGTATGAAGGATTTCTCTCCTGAGAATATTGTAGAGCAAGTGGATGAGTTAAAAAAACTACAAGAGTTGCGTGAATCATTAATGTCACTTAAGGGTCCTTTAGGAAATATCCCTGCATTTAGAAAAGCTATTTCCGAGGCCATTGATAATCCGGAAGAAACAAAAAAATTATTGGCTGAATTAGGCATTGACCTAAATGATGATGCCTAAAAAAGGATTAATGTAATGAAGAATACCCAAAAAACGTCAAATGAAACATCTGCAGAAAATAACTCTTTATTAGACAATATCATTTCGCAAACCAAACTCACACAAGATGATGAAGGATATCAGGCTGTCAAAACAGGTGTCGGTGCGCTAATAAAACAGATGCTTTCCTCTGATGGAAAAGAAATAGTAAATAAAAATGTTGTAAACAGTATGATCACAGAGATCGATAGAAAAATGAGTGCGCAGATGGATGCCATTTTACATAGTGAGAAATTTCAACATTTGGAGTCAAGATGGAGAGGTTTATATACTTTGGTAAGTCAAACTGATTTTAGACAAAACATCAATATTGAATTACTTAATGTATCAAAACAACAATTACAAGAAGATTTTGAAGACAATCCAGATATTACGCAAACAGGTCTATATAAGCATGTATATACCTCAGGTTATGGACAATTTGGAGGTAAAACTGTTGGATCAATTATCGCAGATTATGAATTCTCACCAGGTAATGCAGATATAAAATTTCTTCATAAAGCTGCTGCTGTTGCTGCCATGGCACATGCACCGTTTATTACTGCTGCCAATGAGAAATTTTTTGGTGTAAATACTTTTGAAGATCTTCCAAACTTAAAAGATATGGAAGACCTTCACAGTGGTCCTCAGTTTGCGGCATGGAGAGGACTTAGAGAGAATGAAGATTCACGGTATCTTGGACTTACACTTCCTAGATTTCTTTTGAGACCTCCTTATGATCCTGAAGACAATCCTATCAAAACATTCAATTACAAAGAGACAATTGATGGAGAACATAGAAACTATCTATGGGGAAATACAGCATATGCTTTTGCTACAAGATTAACAGAGAGTTTTGCCAATTATAGATGGTGTACGAATATTATTGGACCAAAGGGTGGAGGTGCTGTTAAAAACCTACCAGTACATACTTTTAAAAGTATGGGTGATCTTGAAATGAAGATTCCTACAGAAGTACTCATATCAGACAGAAAAGAATTTGAAATATCTGAATTAGGATTTATACCACTTACAATGAGAAAAGACAGTGACAATGCTGCATTTTTTGCTGCAAACTCTGTACAGGTTCCTAAGAAATTTCCAAATACTCCAGAAGGAAATACTGCTGAAATGAACTACAGATTAGGGACACAATTGCCTTATCTTTATGCTGCAACTCGTATGGCACACTATATTAAGGTTATCCAGCGTGAATATATTGGATCATGGAGAGAAAGAGCTGACTTAGAGACTGAGCTGAATAGCTGGATTAGACAATATGTTGCTGATCAAGAAAGTCCACCAAGTGGTGTACGTAGTAGAAGACCGTTTAGAGGTGCAAAAATAGCAGTTACTGATGTACCAAATAATCCAGGTTGGTATGGCGTTAAAATAGATTTACGTCCTCACTTTAAATATATGGGAGCAGATTTTGAACTCTCTCTTGTTGGAAAACTGGATAAAGAGTAATACTTCATTTTATGTATGAAGGAAGTTTGTTTGAAAAATTAACAGGTACATTTACTGATATTGCACATGATGAAAAGGAAGCTTTATATTTATCGATTGCCAATAATTTAGCTTATATATTTTCAACGAATGTTGGTAGTTCAGAAGCATGTATGGATTATGGAAAGCCTGAATTAAATGATGTTAATTTAGGCTTGGAAGAATCTCTATCTAATATTAATGTAGTTTTTACAGACTCCATATTAAAATATGAACCTAGACTTTATGATGTTAATGTAAAGTCATCTACAGGTTCACAAAATTTAAGTAAAATACATATTACCATTAAGGGCTATATGAGAGCTAACAATGAAGATCATAGAGTTGAATATACTGCCGTTATCTTGAATGATGGTATCATAGAGGTAAAAAAATGACCATTAATGATTATTATGTTCAGGAATTACAAGCACTACGAACATTAGGTGCAGAATTTTCTGAAAAAAATCCAGGACTCTCTTCTTTTCTTGCGAGAAAAGGGCAAGATCCTGATGTAGAACGTTTACTAGAAGGTTTTTCTTTTTTAACAGGGCGTTTGCGTCAATACATGGGTGAAGAGCTACCTGAAGTTTCACATACGCTTGCACAACTTTTATGGCCAAATTATTTACGACCTATCCCCTCTTATAGTATATTACAGTATAGTCCACTTCTAAAAGCAGGTAGAAATAAATTTATACCTAAAGGTGAAGAGGTACAGGCTATACACAGTGAAGATAAAATAAACTGTATTTTTAGGACATGTTATGATACCGAAATATTACCTTTAGATATTGTAGGTGCTCAGTATTACACCTCTGGGGAAGATAGTACCATTGAACTGAATTTTAAAACAAACGATAATGTCTCTTTATTTGATTTGAATTTTGATAGATTAAGACTATTTATAGGTAACCATGAGCATGTATCTAATAATTTATATCTCTATCTTATGAATTATGTAAAAGATATAGAAATTATTGTAAAAAAAGAGACAGCTACTAAAACGCTACAACGTGATGCAATCTCTGCTGTAGGTTTTGCGGAAAATGAACAAATTCTTCCTTCCTATAAAAATGTATTTCATGGCTATACTTTACTGCAAGAGTATTTTTGTTATTTAGATAAATTTCATTTTATAGACATCTCTCAATTAGATGTACTTAAAGAGTTTTCAGAAGAACTTTTAGATAGAAGCTATACTTTTAGTATTAAAATAAATTTTACGAAAAAATTACAAATTACAAAAACTATTACTAAAGCCAATTTCCAGCTATATTGTACTCCTATCGTAAATCTATTTGAGGCAGAAGCAGAGCCTATTAAAAAAGGTTTGGAAGAAGAGTATGAAGTTATTCCAGCCAATATGGAGTATAGACATAGTGAAATATATAATGTAACAAAAATTCATGGTTGGGATAGCAGGATCAATAAATATCATAAATATTTACCTTTTGAATCTTTTCAACATACAAAAGAAAATACAGAATATTATTACACCAGAGTAAAACTCTCAACGGATGAAACAAGAACAAAAACATATATACGTTTTAATCCGGCATCTATTACTTCTAAACATATTTATGAAGATGATGTAACCATATCATTAGATATACAAGTCACCAATAGGGATCTCCCCTCTACACTTGATTTAGGAGATATACATTTAAACACGTCAAAATCAAATATCTCCGGGGTTTCTTTTAAAAATATCACCATTCCTTCAAAAAGTTACATTCCTCCGATTCGTGGGGATTTTCTTTGGAGAATTGTTTCCAATATGTCACTCAATTATTTGGCTTTAGATGATATACAGACATTACGTAATGTTCTAGAAGCGTATGATTTCATAGGTGCAAACGATATGATACAAAAAAAGCACACAGAGAGTATTTTAAGTGGTCTTGTAGACATAAGCTATAGTACAAGTGATATGATCTTCAAAGGACTCCCTATACGTGGTGTAGTAAGTGAACTTAAACTAAACTCAAAAAAATTCTCTACTTTAGGAGAAGCCTATATTCTTATTTCAGTTCTCAATGAGTTTTTTTCTCTTTATTGTACGACAAACTCATTTCATAAGTTAGAAGTTTTGGTTGATAAAAAAGAACGTTTTATCTGGGATGCACGGATGGGGAAGCAAGCTTTACTGTAATACTACATCTTTTTCTTAAAAAACTAAATAAGGATACACAATGAACATAAAATGGTTTTATGGATTAGCCATATTAATATTTTTTATACACGAAATAAATGCAAAATGTACATCAGAAGAAGATGTAAACAATATGATGATAGCTACACATATTTATAATGAAAAACTTTCTCAGGAGTACCTTAAAGCAAAAGAACTTTATGAAGAAGCAAGCATCGTATACAAGCAAAAAAAAGTAAAAAATGTTGAAGAAGAAGCACTCATTCAAGCTTTATATAGTAAACAACAAAATGCATCGAATAGATGGTTGTCCTTTAGTAGTGAAATTAGGAAAGTAGGTAGAGTATCACATCAAAAAAAATATGAAGAAGCCTGTGATCAATATATGAACATTACAAAAAAATTCGGCTTTGATTTAGAAGCTGCACAGAAAAAAACCATTACGATGGAAGAGATAAAAAGGGATGATGCTAGTCGAGGTACTAACTGTGGTCTCTCTAAAGCAACAATACTCTTTATGTTGTTCTCGAAAGAAGTTGCACAAAGAGGTCTATCCAACAGTAAAGAGTTTAAGTCACTTTCAAGTAGATCAACTTCACTTAGTATGCAAAATCCAAATGCTTTGTGTCTTGAAATTAAAAGTGTTACTTCAAAACTAGGTATTTCGTATGACAATCTTATATCTCAAGCATCATCAGATTTAAAGAAAACAAATGAACTTGTCGACAAACGACAAAAAGAGATAGTTAAAAATAGTAAAAAAAATAAAATATGTACCGTTGATGATGCTATCGAACTCTCCTATAAACAAAGTGATTTTATAAAAAAACTTGCACACGTACGGGATAATATTATAAAAAAGCTTAGAAATGCAGATCAAACAACTCTTTATAATGCTGCACGCATTAAAAAGTTATCGATGAAAAGAAAAGAACAAGATAAAATTATTCAGGAATTCTATACTATATTTGATTCCGATGTTCATAGATATATAACAAATGGAGAATACGACAAGGCATGTAAAAATTATGAAAAATTAGAAAAAACGTATTATGCATATACGTTTGATAAAAAAATAGACCTATCTAAAAACCGTGCAAATGCATCTTCTACATCAAAAGTAAATCAGCCTAAAAATACTACAAAAGAGACAAACTCAACACACACAACGCAAAGTACTGAGATTTATGATGGTCTTGCAAATAAAAAATATAACTATTTAGTTGATATAATTAATAACTTTACACCACGTATTCACGATAGTTTTAAAAAATATACGATTGCCTGTGGTAAAGATAAAACGAAACGCACTAGACCTATGGTTGATACTGCTATGCAAGGGGTTAAAGAAACTATCAAAAAGTTTCCTCCAAAAGTACAAAAGAACATGAAAGCTGAACTAGCCCAAAGGTATGCTATGTATGATAAAGCATTTGGGTATCATTTAGTTATATATTATGATGGAAGTACAAGAGATAATGCTCTAAAAACACTTGATGCAGCACTTTCAATAGATAGAATAAACTATGCAAATACTGCGATTAAAGAATATAAAGAAAGTATCTTAGAGTTTATGAAACTCTATTCTGAAGCCTTTGAATATTATGATATGCAAGACTATACAGAAGATAACTTTAAAAAGGCAGATACACTACATGCGCCATTAATAGCTGCTTATGAAAAAGTGGTAGCTGGTGACTCTGCATTTAGACAGATTATTGAGAAAATTGAAGAAGAACAAATGTTAGAGAGGATAAGACAATATAAAAAGAATAATCAAATGATGTTTTTCTATGTAGAAAAATCAATATATCTCTCTAAAAAATTCTTAACTCTTGCGCATAAAGATGATTATATGAAACTTGATTCTGTTACTATGAAATCATTACATAAAACATTAAGAATACATTACTCTGAATTTAAATCATTTAAAGAGAGTAACCATACTCTATTTAAAGATAACAGTAAATATAGCTATTACTTTGAAAAATATAGAGAATATGTTACAGTTAGTAAAAAGTTCTATATAAGAGTAAAAGAGAAAAAACCTTATAACTTTGGAGAAAAAATGCTTTTAAATGGTCCGGGAAGAAACAATATTGAAGGTTCTGTCTATCAACTTTTGAAGTATTATAATGATTTGGTCAATACTTATAATCATTTAAATAGGTAAATGTTTTTATAGAGATAAGAGAAAGGAGAAGTTTATATTTAAGCTTCTCCTCTAAATTACATCTTATTTTTTTTTCAATGAATATTCGAGGTCTGCTCTCGTACGACTTAAAAGAACATTTGCACACATCAATTTAAAAAGTGATATTTCAATATTACCAGTTTTGACTAACTGAGAAACGAGCCGTTTTAATATTTTTAAAAGCCAATATTGACCGACAGGTATAACACTTAATAAATTACCAAATAATTTTCTTAATTTCTGATTACAAGAATTTGTTCCAAGGATCATAGTCTGTACAACAGTCACTGTATCCATGGTATACTCTTTTTTATCCCAAACTATTTTTTTCCCAAAAAGGTATTTCAATATTTTATCAAGATCTTCTCTTTCCTGATTAGTTAATGAATCTGACATTTAACACTCCCATATATTATGATATTATATTATAATATATAATTCTTAAATTGAATACTTTATGATTTTATTGAAACTGTCGTATTCATGGAAGTTATTGGAGTACTGATCAAGTCTAAATTAGTTTTCTTCTTTTTTGCTTTTATTATATGATAAAATATTTTCAAGAATATTTTCATTTTTATATACAGAGTTATTCATAATAATTGATATATTACTATTTTTGCAGTGAGCTATTACTAGTGTATTCAATTCTGAAACATAGCAAATATTGTCCCCGAAATGATGTTTTTTTAATGATTTTAAAATGCTTTGCTTCATCAAATCATAATAAATAGTAATATACTGTGAATTTTTTTCTAAAACTATACCATTTTTAGATTTTTTAATACTTGGTGGAATAGATAAATCCCAGGGTATCCAACTATATTTAATCAAATCTAAGGAATAATTATTATTATTTCTTTTTACCATATATGGTAACCAGCCATTTGGTTTTTTTATACAAAAAGATTCTGTACAAATATTTTTTTGAAAAATATCAGATAAAGTAATAACTATTCTTTTACCATATATTTTTAGTCCAGTGATAACAACTATCCCTAATAGTAATCCACTTACTATTTTTTTTAAATTTTTATTTAGAGACATCATTAGGAATATTTTTACTAAAAAACTCTACAATTGATTGACAAAAAATACTTAAAATTAATGATAACACAAAGATTAAATCTGTTACCCACAATTCAAATAAATAAAGTACTAGTACTATACTACTTATTATTTTTGGAATAACACACTTATCTTCTAGAAATAAATCTTTTTTATTGATTTCACCATGCTCTATTTTTTTTGCATCAAGTATTTCTCTTCTTTTAGCATATGGTATAAAAAAAAATGCAACAATACCCATAAAAATCCAAAATATACCATAATATTCTCCTGGATTAAAACGTGCTGGTGTGTATATTTTATAGTGAATTAATAATCCATACATTATTGCAAATGATGCTGTTAATATAAATTTCATTTTAAATCTCTCCTTATTTATCAAAAATTTCAGAAGATGCTGCATTTGTAGCTTCATCTATACCAAACTCTATAAGTGGATGTTTCTTAACAAACTCTGTAAGATTTGTATATAAGTCAGTAAGTATACTAAATTCATCTAATTTTCCATCTTTTTCTTTTTGTAATAGATGAACATTAATGAATGAACATGCTGATACCCCTTGTAATATTTTTGAAACTTCTTTTGTAAATGGATTTAACTTACTTCCAAACTGTTCTATTCCTGCCGCAAGTAATGCAGTATCCCTAGAAACTTCTTTAGCTGCATCAATTTTAGTTTGTAGTCCAGCTTGTGTTCTCCCTGTTGCTATTTTCCATGCATATTCATCCATACCTGTTAACCCACTAAGATCCACATAATTCACCGGATCATTCCCCACATACCTATAAAAGTTAAAATCCCCAGCCTCAAACCCAATAGGGTCAAGTGAGAGAAAACGTTGCGTATTCGGGTCATAATACCTAGCTCTGTAGTAATAAAGATCATCTGCATCCGAAGCTACAGACAACAAACGGCTATTGTCTACTATACGCTTCTTATCTTCTAAGAGTTGGTTCTTCTTTGTGTTATAGTAATGTGCAGGGCTTTGCAGGTTAGAGAGAAAGAAAAATCTTTGTTCTTGGTTTGACATGTACTTCTCCTTTTTATCAACCTTTATAATTTAGTTTGATTTATATCATCGAGGTTTTTATATTTCTCATTTAAATATTTATATGGAGGACAAGCATCTATATATCCACTATCACAAGCTTTTTTATAAAAGTATTTAGCTCTTTTATACTTTTTTTCTTTTGCATACATGACTCCAAGATTATGACATCCTAATGTATTATTCATATCACATACTTTTTGATATAAATTTATTGCTTTTATGTTGTCTTGTTTAACACCTTGACCCCTTTGATATAAAAGACCTAAATTATTACAGGCATCTATAAAATTACCCTTACAGGCTTGTTCAAAAAACTTTTTTGCTTGAGTAAAATCTTTAGATTGAAGATAAAAAAGTCCTAAATTATCACACCCCGTAGATAAATTATGTTCACATGCAATTGAAGAGTACTTTATTGCTTTTGTACTATCTTGCTTTACACCTTGACCTCTGAAATACAATAATCCTAATGGAGCGCAAGCATTATATGACCCAGCATCACATGCTTTTTGAAACAGTTTACTAGCCATGGTATCATTTTTATCAACACCTATACCATTGTAGTACATAGAGGCAACTGTAGCAAGTCCTGCATGTCTGCCATATTTGGAAGCTTTCATATATAATGCTATCGTTTTTTTATAGTCTTGTTGTGTTCCTTTCCCCTCAAGGTACATCTTTGCAAGATTAGAGCAAGCATTTGCATTGTTTAGATCACACGCTTTTGTGTAAAATGCAAAAGCTTTATTTTCATCTACTTTCATGTCTTGACCAAATTCATTCATGACTCCAAGTCTAAAACAGGCTTCAGACATGTTACCATCACATGCCTTATCAAAGTAAACCTTTGCTTTTCTCCTGTCCATAGGGGAAAAGTCATTATCAATAAAAAGTATCCCAGCAATGAGACATCCTTCTGAATTATTTAAATCACATGCTTTAGTAAAATATTTTTCAGCTTCTGGAAGGTTTCGTATTGTATGGTTTTGATCAAGATATATATATCCTAGAGACACACATGTATGTGTGTTGTTTAGCTCACATGCTTTAGTATAATACGCTTTTGCTTTAGTGATATTTTTCTCAATATTTCCCCTTCTTTCATAAAAAGCACCTAAAAATTGGCAACTTGTATTAACGTTTGCATCACACGCTTTTGTAAGATACGATAATCCCTTACTATAGTTCTGTTTTACATTTGTACCATTCAAATATAACATTCCAATATACTCACAAGCTTGCATATCTCCATGTTTACACACTTTTTCAAATAAAATATTTGCCTTAGTAGTATTTTTTTCTATACCTGTTCCATAATAATACAAAGACGCAAGACCATAGCAACCCTTAGAATTATTCAAGTCACATGCTTTTGTATAAAAATACATAGTTTTTTCATAATCTTGTTTTATTTTTTTACCTGAGTTATATTCTTTAGCTAAGTGAACACAATCACTATCATTACCATATTCACATGATTTAGTCATAAACTTTACGTACTTATCATAGTCTTGTTTTAACACTTCTCCTGTATAGTATTGTATTCCTAGCATACCACAACCCATAGTATCATTACGATCACAAGCTTTAATATAAAATTCTATAGCTTTAGAGGAATCTTGTTTAATATCTTTTCCCATAAGATAAATATCCCCCAGATATACACATTCCATATTATATGTAGCATTTTTATCGCATGCATCTTCTATTTCTTTTAAAGATGAGGGAAAGGCTACTGTGTATATACCTATCAAAAACAGTATAAATAATAGTATCTTTTTCATATAATTTCTCCGTGCATTAAATATCTCATTAATTACAACTCTTATTTTCTATAGTACGGTCTGTAACTTTCCATTTTTTTGTAATATCATTTTCACAAGCAAAACTGTTCTGTTCTTTTGTTAGTACACCTCCACCTTTGGCCATACACTTACAATAATCTTCTGATGCTTTCTTTTGTTTGGCTACATCTTCTGGGCTAGGTTGTTTTGCTACAGTATTTATTTGTTTCTGTTTAGTGGGGTTTAGTAATTCTTTCACAGCTTTCTCAGTTTGTTTTCTATTTTCAAG
>JAUTBQ010155264.1:0-13411 GCA_032361185.1 Lepetodrilus ovalis | reverse complement strand
GACCAATCAGATCATACAATCTTTTCGCTGACCAATCAGATCATACACCCGAGGCACCCTCGATTGCGAATCAAACAAGACCTTCACGTGCTAGACAGTTAACATCGCAATTCCATATCATCCTACCCATTCCTAGCTGGTTCAACTGGAGAAGTGTGGATCAATGCATATTGCTCAAGAGTGCTGTATAAGTACATAATTTGTATTATTACATGTATTATTATTATTATTATTATGTTAGCATACATCCAACAATTTTAGGGTGTTAATAGAACACACTTTGTTTACACCAGGCCCCAAGATTACAAAACCTTTTGATTAGTTTCATGCTCAATATCAAATTGTATTTAGTGTCCCATCGATATAACACTGAAGTTGGGAGCCTATAGTACCCGCCTTATACGATATTACAGGGAAATAACAAAAATAAAAATGATCCACGTCTGAACCCGCCTTATATCCGAATCCAATGTGTATCGGACTGTGTTATATCGAGGGGGCACTGTATATGATTTGGGGATTTGTAAATAAAACTTTGACTTTTGCATTAAATAGGGTTAACACATTATTTGATAATTACAGGGGCTGGTTGTGTGGATACCATACCCACTAGTCTTTCTAAGGTTTGTTCAATGTCCGACACCTCATACCTGTCTGTAGGCCTTGATACAGTGGCTGATAGCTAACCTAGTGTGTGGGTTCATCTGCTGTGATAGAGTATTATTTTTATTATCAATGCAGAATCTGTGCACTTTTTGCTAGCTTCTGTTTTGAATAAAATATATAAGAGGAGCACTTTTATATTACCTGTAATTGATTGATTGAATTATTGCTTTATGTCGCAGAGGGAATATCTCGCCCATAATAATAGTTTATTTCATAGGCGACGACTTTATATTAATACTTTTACTAATGTGATACATGTACATGTATGTACAGTATGCATACTACAGTATTTATTTATTCTTATACAGATTTTAACGCCAATATGGCTGGGTGTTTTTAATATATTGTTATACACATTATTTTGTATGTTCATTGACATGACACTTTAATAAATCTCTTCTTGCTTTTCTTTTTATTCTTGCCTTCCTCCTTCCAATATTATGTTATAAATACAACCCCTAGCCTCTAGCCATGGCCCTACTTGTCCTTTCAGGCTTCATTGCTCTCATATTGACATTCTACAGCGTGTGTGTGTGTGTTTGTGTGTGTTTGTCATGCCGCTAGTGGACTGGTTATTGTGACAAGCTATCAGCCGATACAAGCTAGCAATGTGGTAGATAGCTTGGTATGTTACCAAGATTTTATCATTCACCAAGCTCTACATGTTAATTTTGTCTTACCCACACATGAAATAACCAGTGGAGAGTTGTACTACAGGCCAGTGTTAACAATATGCCTTGAAATTGATTTGCATTATATTCACATCACAGATGTAAAATTGTCATGATATTAATGGTGTCATCGTTGTTGACGTTGAGCTGGACTAAATGATGATAAGGATGAGGAGGAGGAGGCGGAGAGAAAAGGAGAAAGAGAGAGAGAGAGAAAGAGAGAGGAATGGCGTACCATCAGAATACAAGTTTGGTAGCAAACATTACCAGTGTCCACACACAACCACGCACACATGTACGCGCGCACATATGTACACTGGTACAGAGTAAGGACGATTTCTCCACAATAAAACCAAACATCTCTGTTGATATTAAATCAATTGACAGATAGATATTTATTACTAACAAATGCAGGTTATGATGTATTTCTACAGACTAGTTCCTGGCGGCGCTGGGACGGAACTTCATCTCCACGGTTCTCAGAGAGTAGCGGTCTCGCTTCCATGTCCACCACTCCACACCGTTGTGAATCTAGCAAGGGATACATATAGTTAGTCAGGCCATGTCTCAAAACAGCCCTAGAAATCACTTTCGTTAAACATTCCGCGTTTAACCATCATAGCTGATAGCCCATATGCATGGTGCTTGATTAAGAATATCGATGTTGGCACTTTGGCATTTGACCTTGAAGGTTATATCAATGTATTTTCTGCGTCATTTGAAAATTTGCCAAATACTCCAACTAACTAATAATTATCGGAGAATTCCAATCAATACAACGTTATCATGAAAATGGAATTTCTCTGGAATCAGAAAAAGTAAGAGATGGTAGAGTTAGCTATGCCACACAGCATACATGTAGTCAGTTGGTCATAACACGCCTCCGAATGCATGCAATTACATAAATAAGTTCTATGTGTATCTGTAGTATATTTTAGTCCTACTAGTACATGTATATAGATCTAGATATAGAGGATCTAGCACGAGTGGTCATTTAATACTGAATTAATTAAACGAGTTGGTGAAACTGATATTGTGCTAGAGATAATGATCATATAATATATTGACATGTTCGACACCAGTGAACTTCGACATGTAAAGACGACATAATAAATCTGCAGACATCAAAGATACACCCTACACACAGCGGTGACTGATGTTGTTCTACTTTAGTTCTTGCCAGTCAATGTTGGGAATTAATAACTGTCAGTTACGTGGATTATTGAACTTCTCTTCGAGATGATTTATGGATGTAGGAAGAGAGAAGGAAAAAACCCACATCGAATTGATCACACCAAGATTGGTGTTATGCCGATACGTCACTACACTCTAGTTAATAAGGGGGCTGACACTATATTATTAGCAAGACGGTTTCCGTGTGTGGTCGACATCTATGATTACACTCACTTGAGCAGCATACAGGCCTTGATTGTAATATTTCCCTGTAGGATTGGCGGACCAGCACTGGTTGTACCAGAAACCACTTCCGTACATGAGAGCGCAGTTCTTGGCATGCTTGTCGTTATCCTGATCCCAGGTAGAGAACGCCATGTGATTCTGAGCGAACCTTGACCTTCAAATACAACTCGGCATAGTTACCACTGCAATCTATAGTGTTCATGCACAATTGAATTAGTTAAAGTTTTCATGCACAGATGGAGAATCCATGAAGTACTTTAGTGTTCATGCACAGATGGAGTCGATCCATGAAGTGTTCCAGAGTAGGCCTATACCTACGGTACAGTTACGTAAGTTCTTATAACAGGACTGCTATCATAGTGGTATGCCTAATTACTTATCTACTAATGAAACTAAGATATTTTACGTAACCAATACTATATGTAAACATGATACGGTATTTAAGCGACATTCTCAAGCAAGACATGTAGTAATATGTAAGAAGTGTTCAACTGTCATAATCATGTGTCTTATTGATCGTGTTTTTTCTTTATTTACTACTATTTATTTTTATTGTAGTCATGAGACTACAAGGCGCTGTTTATTATATGGGCTCTCCTGAATGAAACGAATAATTAAGCTAACCTTAACTGCAACCATTGTCAAGGTTGACGTGTCGGTTACCATCTAGAGTTACTTGTTTCATACAGGACAGCTCTGATCACCCAGACCATCAAACGTTTGCAGTATCTTGAATTCAACTAATTAGTTTAGGAGTTTTTCTTATCAGTTCTATAGCACTGAGGGCAACCATAAATGGGAAATCAAACGAGATAAATCAGCACAGTAACCAGTAGGCCTAAATAGTGGATCGTGGTATGTGTGAGCACGTCTGTCCAAGAGCTGAGCATCATTGGGCGTTTCTCGTTCAAGCTATTCTGCTAAGATATATGAGACCTGATGCCATCTTCACTCTCACTTAATTTTCCTTCTGAAAGAAGTACTAAGAAACACGAGTCGCTAGTTAATAATAAATCTCTGGCTTACGAGGCAAAGTTAAATGGATCTCCAGCGTCACCCGTGTACTTTCCTAGGTCGATGGTGAACTTATTCGTCTCGTTGGCCATCTTGAAGCTGTCGTACGCGGAGTAGGCGTGGTTGCCGTCCCAGTCCCACATGTCCACTCGCAACTCGGACGGCTGTCGGTCCACGAAGACCTGGAGCAGCTCATTTCCCCACCAGAAATCACGTGACAGGATGCCGAAGCCGAACTTGTACTCATTCCACGTCCGGTTGAAGCCAACTACGTCGCTCTCACGGCTTAGGGGGAAATGGTACATGATGAGGTAGAATCAATATCATTTTAGGTTTGCATTGAAATGAGTATTAAAAAGAATACATCGGTCATAAATGTATTGACTATTTACATTATAAAGGTCCATAAAGTCGCTGTCACATCTTGAAGATTGGATGACTAGATGCCCGAGTGAATTGCATTACAGCCCTAAAAAATTACCCGACAGTTTAATGTAGTTGCATGCCAGCAATTCAATGTTTTGGCCATACATCTACATATAGTTTCCATGTATGTTTCTTTCCCACTGGTATTGATATGGTATGCATATTGAACACATTCCGACTACAGTACAGGATCTGAAGTATTCATTGTAGGTTATCACGATCAAAAGCAGACCATGTCATATTGATTAGCGTTTCTGCTTGCGAGTTCGTTAGAACAGTGATGGCAAAAGGACACGATGTAATTTTAAAGGCTAGTAGTCTGGGTGCAATAATGCAGTTGGAGTCTTGTTAAACCACTAACCACGATGAAGGTTCGAGTTCCGACAGTCCAGCCTATTCTCTGCAGTGGAGAACTTTCATAGAAAGGGAGTTACAGAATAGATCTTCCTACATCTACTCATTACTTTATAATCCTTTGTAGTTGTGGTTCTTCTGATATTAAATTTGTTGCGATGTATCATTTGAACATAAATACAAATCACTACGATATCGCGGATATGCTACTGGGGGAGTGGGGGACTCCACATGGAAGAAGAGATAATAATGTGTTGCTGTACATACACAAGGAACATCTGCCAGCCGCCGCCGTCAGTGGTCATGTCACACTTGGCCAGTACTTCCCCGCCTCCAGGAGCCTTCACGGAGTAGATACCATTGGCCGTGATGTTCTGGTACTTCAGGAGATCCCAACATGATTCCTCGGGCGCTACATTGAAACAAACAGAGCAACGTGTGGTCGGTGTCCTGAGGGATCTACTGCAGCAGGAGTAGATGGCAACGAAGTACAATAATTCATTGTCTTTGGGAAGTTATGGAAATGTGTGATTATGTAGCTTTACGTCCCATTGCGAACCAAAGCATGAACCAATTTGATTGCTTGGTCTAGGCTCGGAATGGCAAGCCTTCTGAAGAAGCTACTGTAGTGAGAATTCAGTGTGCGACATTAACAAAACACATAGCAAAGACTTCGGGGCCAATTACAAATGACATAGCGAAGCCCTGACCATGTTTATCTGGACCGCCTACCAGTATACCATTTCTGCATGATGAACCAAACACTTATATAGCGTTATGTCCAGGGATGGAAAATAACACTAGTCCGCTAGCCCCGGCGGTTTCTTCCAATGCTAAAGGCATCCTATGCGTAGTATTCCACAATGCATAGCGTGCCGCACACTTCCGGCACTGTAGGGAAAATTTGGAAGATGTTTGCCCCAACTTTCCACTCATTTAACTTCATGTTATAACGAGGGTATTCGATTATTATAACAGCTGCCTGTGACTAGACAATAGATATGTTTGGACTAAGGACGCCAATTGTCTTCTAATATGTCTCATAGATATGCAAAACTTAAATTTGGGAGAGGAAATCTTATTATGATTACGGAAGACGACTAGCTAGGAAAATCTGGTAGTTGTTTTAGCCTTAATTAATATAAAATATAAACATGTTTTACTTAGACAATCGGTCTTTGAGGAAGTGAATTAGTTTAGACCGAGTGAATGTAGCTAAGACATTGGCCATCGGGCCACTGCTAATGTCGCACACTGCATTGTTTCTATCGAGTATGATTGGATCAGAACATTGGCCGTCGCGCACTGCATTGTTTCTATCGAGTATGATTGGATCAGAACATTGGCCGTCGCGCACATCATTGTTTCTATCGAGTATGATTGGATCAGAACATTGGCCTTGGGAACACGTTTCCTTGTGTTTGCGAAAACTACTTCGATATTTATAAACTTTGCCACAGACACAACCAAATGAAACATTGCCATGAAATGACATTTCATGGTCATTTCGATGACCACTGTGAAAAAACTGTCTCCCACAGTAGGAACAGGGGTACTGATGACGAAGTCTTGCAGACTGGATGGAACTCGTTTCTGGATGACCTTGAGATTTCTCCAAAAGAACATTCTGTCGATGGTAGTCATAACCTGAAAGTAACAAATATCTTTCTGAAGTATGGTCTCTAACACAGTGAATTGTATACAAGTGATTTGTTGTTCAGTGATTTATTGCTTAATATCACAGTGGGTATCCTTTCACCAATACTAGTATGCAACAATGCAAACATGTACACAAAACAGGGATGTATGTTAGTGTATGCAACACAATGAATAGTTGTCAGCATTGTTTTTCACAGTATTGCAATGTTACCAAAGCTATCTATGTATGGTTGTATGAACTGCTAAGCTGACCCACCACAGACATGGTATCCAGTAGTTCAGTGTAATCAAAGCAAATACAGACATGGTATCCAGTAGTTCAGTGTAATCAAAGCAATCTATTTATAGTGATATGGAGCTATCTGCTAAGCTGACCCACAACAGACACTGATAACCAAAGTTAATGTTAAATTGTACACTGTAACACAATGTATGCAGGCTTTAGGTCATATTTGAAAAGAACTAGTAACAACACATTGGATGCTTCGAATCGGTCAAATCAATCATGTAAAATTAGTTCTTGGAAGACCGTTGACCAATCTTTCAAAACAAAAATACACGCAAAACTTCAATGTATAGAGCATTTTATCTTGAAAATCATTAATTTGACAAACTTGGACTCACAATTACAGAACATATACAACATCAGACAGCTTCAAATAGCTGTACAAATAATTAATGCATTATTAAATGCCACCATATTGTATTCAAAATTAGTCAAATGTTTCTGTACATGCTATGTTAGTTTTGTTTTTAAAATATGTAATCTGTTATATCAAGCATATCAATATCTTATACTGAAATGTCCTTTGGTTCACCAACACAAATTTGTCATAAAGCAGCAAAAACTTTAAATCCAATAAAGAATTTACTCCATTTGTATTTTAATTGGCTTTGATGAATATCCTTGAGAACAAGTCTGTCTATGATGTCTGAAACTACGTCGATATTTGTACACTTTACCACACACACACGAATACATAACCTTCCCATGAACGGAATCAAAGTGTTCTGCTCTATGGCATTTCCTTGTGAAAACTCGGGCACATTCTTGACAGGGAAAGCCAAGGTTTGGAACAGAATTGACAACCCGTGAATCACTACCACCACCATCAAACTGGAGAAACAAGCCATAACCTGAAAGCAACAAAAGAAACTTAAGGTAAAATTTTCGCATTGGATGAAAACCCATTCAACATTGGCAGGCAACGTAAATTAGCACAAAATATACTGACTGTTGTTCCAACCAGTTAGTATCAATTAATATCAAGCGAACTTGTTAGCAGGCAAACTTGAATGAAAGCAGTACCAAATTCTCCTTAACACAAAGCAACTCGATCAAATAAAAAGACTTCACCCATCAAATTGGTGAAACATCAAAACACAAAGCCACCAAAGCTAAAATTCAGACAGAGCATTAATGTCACAGAACATGTAATCTGACTGGGTCAACCAAATGGCCTCGTCGACATGGCCACTACTAATTGATACACGTCGACTTCCCCACATACGGATACATTTTGTGTTCCAATGTTACTTTTTCTGACATTTCTGTCAGGGAGCAGGTGATACAATTCACTCATTTAAATTGGGTTAAAAGAGCATCATATACGAGTCGAATCCATCAGCTACAAGTTACTGAACACACATCTCAGTCCTTCATTATATACATTATATAAATACATCATGAAAAGAAAAATGGGGGATAATAAACTTTATCAATTATTTTTATATTTAAAGTAAATATTGAATAGAATATTTTACTGAATTGTAAGCATACGAATTATGACAAAGCGTCTCCTCGTATTTTGATAGGATTGGAGTGATATCCTATTGCACATGTCTTCTTATGCAGTCTGAATCCACGCCGGTACTTGTACACCCTGCCGCACACACATGAATAATGAACATTGTCATGAACAGACTCAACATGTTCATTTCTATGATCAGACCTAGAAAACACCTTGCCACAATGCTGGCAAGTAAATCCAGCCAATGGGATGGGCATACTTTTATTGTATAAATTCCAATTGTTCTGCTGTACAAATAAGCCGTCACCTGAAAGTAACAAAACAAAATCGGAATAATAATTCTGTCATTAACCAATAGAAAGAACCTAATCTAACACCATTAAATAACATACAGATGTTGGCGATTTCAACAATATTCAAACACACAACTGTACATTGAAACATGTTCACTTCCAAGTTAATATCGCTTACCAATGTCTGTTATATCCAATGAAATGAGCACAGAAAGCCACATCACAAACACAGATGCACACGTGAATGTCTCACACAGATAATAAGATGTTAGCCAATATTTCTAGAATATTCATAGCTCATCAAACATTGCCGGAAATTGATTCTGGAAGGAATACAAATCATGACAAAGTGTCTCCTCGTATAATGATAGGACTGGAGTGATACCCTTGTAAACATTTCTTTCTGTGTATTCTGAATCCACTGCTGTACTTGTACACCCTGCCGCACACACATGAATACTGAACGTTGTTATGAACAGACTCAATATGTTCATTTCTATGATCAGACCTAGAAAACACTTTGCCACAATGTGGGCAAGAATATCCAGCCAATGGGATGGGCACACTTTTATTGTATACATTCCAATTGTTCTCCTGTGCAAGCAAGCCGTCACCTGAAAGTAACAAAACGAAATCAGTGGAACGAAAATCAATGTGCTGAATAATGATTTCCGTCATTTGTTGGAAACCGATAAAGAGAACCTAATTTAACACCATAAAATACATTGATGTTGGCAATTGCAACAATATTCAATACGGAACTTTACGGATACATTTTCAGTTCAAAGCTAACATTGCTCACTGATGTCTTTGTATCAGACACGACAGACAATTGTGATTTCCGCGGAAAACAAGCTGAGGCTGCACGCCCCAAGTCACGTCCAGTGTAAATCTGCCATGTCTATTGTATTGGCATCCAATGTAATGAGCATAGAAAACACAAAAACACAGATATACATGTGAACGTCTACTCACACAGATCAGACGTTGGCCAATATTTTCAGAATGTTCATAGCTCATCTAAGCTTGCCAGAAGTTCATTCTCATTGTAATCTAGGTACATCCACAATCTCTGCACCTCATCCTACAAGTCCAAGTTCTTGGTTTCAACATCTCTTACCATTTTCATTGGCTTACATGAATAGCCAAATGGACAAGTCTTTCTATGATTGCGAAACCCTCTTTGATACTTGTAAACTTTGCCACATAAACAAGAATACACAACACTTCCATGTAGAGACTCGATGTGATTTTTGAGCCCAACATTACGAGTGAAGCTCTTCCCACAAATCTCACAGGTGTTCCCATGCTGGCTTTGCACCATGTCTGTGGACAGCATATTTTTACTAAGTCTCCCTCCAATATCTGGAAGAAGAAGAAAAATGTTTTTCTTTTAAAATATAATAAAATATTATTCAGGATTAACATTGTTGACAACAAGAAATGTCGAGAGAATTTCTTTCCTTAGCCAACAAGATATTGTTTTCAAACTAAACAGCAACAACAATGTGAATGAAAGTGATAAACCCCATTACAAAAAATAAATAAAAATAAAATAACAAAATATTACCAAAAATAGATATTCTATAAAGTGTTTTACATATGAATGAAGACAACAGTGTAATACGTACACACAACAATACTGCCATGACGATGTGCTAGCATGCAGTCCCTGCTCACTATGCCCATCCTCAATCATTCAACACTACTCCATATTTATCTGTCCATTTCTTCAACCATCCCTTTGTAATTAGACAGTTGCGATGTCCTTTCTGGTGGGCAAGCTCTCGAGCCTTACCAATCAGAACTTGAGATGTGGCTAGTTTATTGCAAGCAAAAGAGGTTTCATACCATGAAAACAATTCTTTATCAATATACCGCAACAGGTCTGACTGCACAACACGTACATGTTCTAATTTCATGTACGCATCTTTTATTCGTTGAGCATTTTTTAGCCAAGTAGATAAAGTGCTATGAGGTGCCCCAATCTCTCTGGCAATTTGTGCTTTCTTTTTGTATCCCTGTTCACATTCCAGAATTGCAAAATACTTTGTTTGAAGCGATTTAGTTTGTACTTTTCTACATTTCCTTGCTCCTAGAGCTGTGACCTGATCCAGAGATAGGTCAGCTATTTCTTCAAACCGACCTATTTCTTGAAACTTGAAGCAAGGATGAAAGCCTGAAAAAAGCAGAAACGTGCTAGAAGTTGTAAATGCTGTATTAACTGCTAGTAGCCTCTGGTGACATGATTAGAAATCAAACCAAACACTGAACTCGAAAAGTTTCCAAAATTACAACAAGGCAACTTGAAATTCTTTGCATGCAGTACCATATTAACTCTCTCCCTGCTGCATTAGGCACAGACACTGCATCTTCAGTTGCCTGCAGCAGGGAGATGGTTAATGTCAGTAAATGTATATATCCTCAATAAAAAAAGAGAATCCGTCCGTCCAATCTTCAAATTTTGTATCGCAATGATGTGTGAACATGTGCAATATCCTGAATAATCATGACATCTGGCATTAGGAATGAACACTGATCAATCTAAAATGTGTGAAGTGAATTACTACTACTCTGCATTCCTAATTTGTGTAAAGGTTTCAAAATTAAGGCTTCCATCTAAGTGCTGTATAATACCATGACGTTAACCACATTGTGTATATCCATGTGGCAATTACTACAGTAGTGTCCCCTTTGATATAAAGCTTAAGTGGGGGTCTACGACATATGTCCACGACGTAATAGTAACCGCCTTATACGATATTACACGGAAATCACAAAAATAAAAATGGTACAGTGTCCCATCGATATAACACTGTTCGATACACAGCGGATTGGGATATAAGGCTGGGTCAGATGTGGATCCCATTTTGATTTTTGTTATTTACCTGTACTATTGTATAAGGCTGGTACTATAAGGCAGGGGGTATGTCATGGACCCCAAATTCAGTGTTATATCGAGGGGACACTGTATCTACATCTGACACTGTGTTTATTGACCCGGGTATCCTTTCATGACCATAGCGCTTTCTTTGCCGATGGCCAATATACTGGTGGATACGAGAGCTTTGTGAAAGGATACCCTGACCCCGATTTCTCATAACTCTCTCGAGTTTGAGATTTTGATCAACTGAAATTTCTCCCATTGACTCAGTGCTGTAACTTGAGTCTGGGTGTGAGGTTTTACTATTCAAGGAACAGCACAGTGTCAATGGGAGAAATCTCAGCTTAGCAAAAGCTCAAACTAAAGTTTCGATAAATCAGGGCCAGGTCAAAGAGTAACATTTCAATAAATGTGAAATCCCACTAAAATGCTTGGCATGTAATCTGTTGGGAAGTGTTGAACGTGTTTATGTAAACTACTGCCAGTGTTGTGGAAACCTGTACAAAGCAAGGACTGCAATATTACACAGCATTGGCAAAGTTGCATTCCAATTTACTTGAAATCCGTAACACAATAAACCTCTAACATCATCATATGTCTTCTTGGAGCACACACTTCAGTGGTGATAACTAAGGAAAACTAGTTAGTTTTAAGTCCTATTAGTCTTATTCTGGAATGTTCATCACTCGCACCAATCCTGGGTAGGTATCTAGTGTACAAATGTGTAAGTGTTCCCCAATGTAGGATGCCTAGCAGAAGACATGCACTCATGATGCTGTAGTTTCATCTCGGAGGCCATCAGATCAGAGGTCTGCAATGATTCACTGACAGGTTCTATGACCCACTTCTTAGTACTAGCTGCAGACGAGGCTTGGTATTGATTTTACTGCGTGGATTGTACAAGTAGACCGCTGCTGAATAAGGTTATCATAATCAACAGCTGTGCTGCAAACCAATGTCAGTATGAAATTACTTTCTCAGTAGTGGAGAATAAATAAATCTATTGTCAATCCCACAATCTGATTAGACAACGTCACACCAAATCATTGCGTTCATACTTCGATAAACTAAATTTTCGTAGGGGGCATTGTTACTTTCTCAGTATTGGAGATTGAACATATAGGATCCATCATCAACAAACTACAGGGCATCTTTCTATAAGTTTCTTTCAATACTATCAGATTGAACATATAGGATCCATCATGGAAGTGGCCGTTATCACAAAACTACATGGCATCTTTCTACAAGTTTTAATTCATCATCAGTAAACAAGTATATACATTGGAAAGATCAGGCACAAAGGGCTGACAGTCAAATTGCAGAATAGTTTATCAATTTGATTCTAACATTTGTCAACAAGACCACATCAATAATAAAAGATGCTTCTCAAACATGTGTACAATGATAATAGAAAACACAAAAAAGCATCCATACATTTACATTTTCACACATCTTTGTAAATACTGCAACACACTGTCTGTATTTCTTGCAATGATGACCTTGCAAGGTTGAGATAAACGAAAAGAATGACCATTAAAGGCATACTATCACAGATATTTATGATTGTTTTGGACTAGTTCTTAGATACAACTGCATAGTACTTTCACTTTACATGCATAAAATATTTTTTGTACTTCCAAAAAACCTTCCACCACAAAATGTCACTGCACTTACTTAATGTAAGGGGACACAACTCAAAATGGTAGGACGAAAACAAAACAACATGACAATGTTCATTCATAAATTAGATAATCAATGCTTTGTAACCTGAATATCGAGTGTTGGTATAGAAGTGCATCAGCAAATATCAACTTTTGGCTGGATATATCCAATGCAAGTTGTTATTTTGTGGGTTTTCTTTAGTAATCAGGGTTTAGAGTCGCTTTCTAGAATCTTTCACCAATATCACGACTTGTCAGTTTAGGGCAGGAGGAAACCTGCAACATCCGTAGCGCTGAATGTTGCAGTATACCTGTGAGCACAGGCTGGTACTGACATACCAAGGATGATGTATTGCCACTATACAGACAACTGTATCAATATCCTGTCGGAAATGTAACTTCCGCGAAAATTGATCGAAAAACAGGATTTGAACTCGGGACCTTTGGCTCCGAAGTTCAGCATTCTACCACTGTGCTACCACCTGCTCCCTGCTATAAAAAAAAAATGAACCAAGGACCCAGCGTTTGTGTCCACCGAGGTGATATTTCCTTCATCATGGCCAGCACCGACCAATTCCAGCAGGTTTTCTGCAACACATGACATGTTTACATG
>JAUTBQ010155253.1:0-13413 GCA_032361185.1 Lepetodrilus ovalis | reverse complement strand
GGTCTATATAGTAATTTAGTGACCGGTAGATTAACATTACGGGTATGGGGACACATTTCTTTGAGGTGTAATATTTATTATTATATCATCATTATCATTATCATTATTTATCATTATTTATTATTATTTATTATTATTACTACTACTACTACTACTACTACTACTACCATATTATCGCAATTATCATCATTATCATCATCATCTATTATCATCATCATAATTATTATTACTATTATCATTATCATCAGTGTCATTATTATCATTATCATAATTATCATTGTTATTATTGTTACTGTATTATTATTATTATTATCATCATTATTGCTATTCTCATCATCAGTATTATTACTTCAGATGTTCCTGAACGACTACGAAGAGCTGCCACTGCCGGCGCTGTCGTACCTAACCGGAGAGTGCAACTACGGCGGCCGCGTGACTGACGACAAGGACCGGCGACTGCTCATGTCACTGCTGTCAATCTTCTACAAGGAGGACATCATCACCGACGACAACTACAAGTAGGCGTCCATTTCATCCTGACGATATCTGTGACACTGGTGAAGTCATAGAAATAGATAATAACAGTAGATAATAATAATAATAATAAAAGAGTACTTCTATAGCACAAACAATCCGCACCATGCACCATGTTTTACTATAACAGGAAATTGTATATACATGTACCTTGATTTACACCTTGAATACAGGTCCGACCCTTTCATGAAATGCAGGCTTGATAACCTTTCACACATTTATGTTTATCTCCCATTAATAATTGAACAATTGCCTTTAGGCTAGGTTACTTTTTGAACAGCAAAATGCGTATGTTTTTCTTAGAAGGATGTCGTCACTAATAGGTGAAATATACCCATAGCAATGTTGAATTTCATATTCATCTCACTAGTCGAATATTCAATAGAATTCCTCCTACATGTTATTGATTTCATTTTAGTGTTTATAACAATGCACTTCATTTGGATAAATCTCAATTTTGGAAAATAAAAATAAAAAAAATATAGAAATTTGGGTGTGATCATGAACAGCGAGTCTAACATCAGCGGTCGTTGGTTGCTTCAGGTTTTCCCCGAGTGGCCTATATGCAGCCCCGCCTGAGGGGTCGTACAAGAGTTACATTGAGTACATCCGGACCCTGCCCCTCATCCCTCACCCTGAGGTCTTCGGCCTGCACGACAACGCCGACATCACCAAGGACAACCAGGAAACTCAACAGGTCAGTCTGCGAATAAATTAACTCTGCTGAAATTGTCAAGTCTCATTTTACTTATTATATGCTGATGTCGCCTGTCTGTTTACAATGCATGTAATATAATTCAGAAATGGTATATAAAATATTTGGTTAAAAAGAAAAAGTCCCACTTGCCTCCTGTAGACACACCTCTTTAATTAACCCTCTCCCTGCTGCAGGCAACCAAAGATGCCCTAAACGGCAGTGTATGTGCCTAATCCAGCAGGGAGAGGGTTAACCATTTATCTGCTGGGTTCATCTGAATCACAGCTTGGTTTGGCATGCCTGATTGCCTTCAGTAGAAATAAGGTTAAGTAAGCTTGTTGTAATTTGATCAGAGAAGGGTTTTCTACTAGATACTTGCACTTTACTAATCTTGTACAAATTTTGTTGTTGTTGCTATTATTACTATTATTCATATTACAGTGTACTCTCGATATAGTACAGACTTTGTGTCCATTATTTGCCTCCTGCGTTATTACAACCAGCCTTATAATGACCTTTTTTTGACCTGGCCTCGAGATTACAAAACTTTTTCAGTACGATTTCATACTCAAGATCATGTTTTATATGAGGATTTGTTGAGCATGAAATTGTACTCAAGAAAGTTTCATTATCTTGGGGCCTTGTCAGGCATTGTACACTAGCTCTGACCACAAGAATAGATTCAAGTTACTAGTATTGTATTTAATGTTCCTGAGACCAGCTCCACATAATGATTGTACGCAATGAGAGTTGTAACTTCTATACTTTAACAAGGAGATATGACATTCCTAGCGCTACGATCGTTCTCTGGAAGGAGGACCTGGTCAGAATACCAACAGCTCCACATAATGATCGTATGCAATGAGAGTTGTAACTTCTATACTTTAACAAGGAGATACGACTTTCCTAGCGCTATGATCGTTCTCTGGAAGGAGGGCCTGGTCAGAATACCAACAGGGCCGATGCTAACACTTTGACCATGTTTGATTGAGACTATGCGACAGGACGGTTGGGCTACTGCACATGTCCATGAGCACCAAAACTGGTTTTGCGAACATAAGACGAGTGTTACTGACCAATCAGATTTGCTTTTCATGCACCCAGATTTAGCTCTCATGCCTCAATCAAATACGACCTTCAATGTCATCTTGGCATTGGACTGAGATTTCATCATCAGCTGAGCGGAGCAGTCATTGAGAGAGTTTGTTGTTTCAGTTGTTTGACAGTATCCTGCTGACGTTGCCGCGGCAGACAGGCGGAGGTGGGAAATCTTCCGGTGATATTCTCCTTGACCTGGCTACAGACATCCTCGACAAATTGCCTAAAGACTTTGATATCGAATTTGTAAGTTTATTTCAGTACAGTCATGAGTAATAATCTAATTGAACCTAAACTTCTGTTAATTTTTCACGGTGTATGTCCTGGCCCCGAGATTATGAAACATTTTGGAGTAAGTTATCATGCTCAACTCAGTTTTGTTTACAAACCCTCATATCAAATTTGAGCTTGAGCATGAAATCACACTCCAAAATGTTCGTAATCTCTTGGCCTGATGACCTTTCGTGAACTCCATTGTTAGCCAGTTACGTAATTTCTGATTTCATCTTTAGTATGAGGACACAAGACCAAATTTACTTGTTGCATATGGCCATGATACAGGTGAAATATTCCTGCAACTACATAAAGCAAAAAAACAATCAATCAATCAATAATTCATTGAATACAATGACATTGCCATTACTATCTTTATCACACTACTATTATTGCACTCCTGTTAAAGCACTTTCATGGCAGTTAATTTATGTAATAGAAGATGCATAATCTCACTCAGAAAGTTCTGTAATCTCAGGCCCAGGGTTATCATTATTGCACTACTATTATCGCACTGCTGTTATCGCACTGCTGTTATCGCACTCAAGAGCTATTGTATGTGAGACAAGAAGATGTTTCCGGCCTCCAGGTGATCAGGAAGTACCCAGTGGTGTACGACGAGTCCATGAACACCGTACTCAGACAGGAGCTGATCCGCTTCAACCGCCTGACGCGCGTGGTGCGAGAGACGCTGGTCAACCTGCGTAAAGCCATCAAAGGCCTGGTGGTGATGTCCTCCGAGCTGGAGGAGGTGTTCAACTCCATGCTGGTGGGCAAGGTGCCCTCAGTGTGGGCGGCAAAGTCGTACCCGTCGCTGAAACCGCTCGGCAGCTACGTCACAGATCTCCTCTCGAGGCCAGTACCCCAACTCTGTCGTAGACACAAATTTAATCGTCAGATTTTTAATTGGATGTAATATTGTAAATTTATGTGATATGCTTGGGTGATATAGCTTCTAGTCGTATTGTCTATAGACACGAATTTCATGAAGCCAGTACCCAAAGTCTGTCGTGTTCGCAAATAGATGTATTCGGAAGTTTTGCGTTTGCAAGTTTAGAAATCGGAAATGCTTGAATAATATAGGCTTACACTATTCTATAGCCTTTAATAATGAATGAATGAATAAATAAATAATGTTTTTGAGCTGGACCTTAATTGTGTGCTTGGTGTATTTTTGTCCTCCACAGACTAAGGTTCCTACAGGACTGGATAGACAATGGAGCTCCCAACACTTTCTGGCTGTCCGGCTTCTACTTCACACAGTCCTTCCTTACTGGTAACATACTCTGTCATTCTGTTTACATTGATATTCATATGGCA
The DNA here is from genome assembly GCA_032361185.1 of Lepetodrilus ovalis. Lineage (NCBI taxonomy): Eukaryota > Metazoa > Mollusca > Gastropoda > Lepetellida > Lepetodrilidae > Lepetodrilus > Lepetodrilus ovalis. Next base: position 9,491 of record JAUTBQ010155253.1, on the reverse strand, counting down.
GGCACTTATTATGAATTGTTCTTAAATTCTAAGCTGACGTGTTAAATATACAATGTAGCATTATCTGAGCATGCTTTTGAGAGTGGATTTGGCACAATATGAAAGTGCACAATATAATAATTATTATAGTTATTAAAAAAAATTGTTCATTATTATTATTATTATTATTATTATTATACCTTTGTTTATTTAAGTAAAAACTAGTTTTTGATTTGTAAGATTTTTTTATGGGAAACTTATGATTGTACATGTACCTGCTGGTTAGATAAATTTAACATGAAAATCAATCTTTTATTTTGTAATGAGAAAATACACTGCAATTCGACAAGCACTTAGGTCTAATTGTTAAAAAATATATTTTTATTTAATTTTCTATTTTCAGGCATTTCTTAGAATTTTGGTAGCAAGTGCAGCATTCCCATGGATGCATATGACAAGCTATTTGGTTTTATCAAAAACAAATGTTATAAATTTTATTGTCTATTTTCAGGAGTTTCTCAGAATTTTGCCAGAAAGTACAGTATTCCCATAGATTTGGTTGGGTTTGAGTTTGAAGTGATGAAAGAAGAGAAAGAAATCAATCCGAAACCTGAAGATGGCGCATATGTCAATGTACGTAGTTTTGTTTTCCGAAAAGAAAAAAGAAATCAATTATTCCATATATACAGGCATGGCATTTGCGTAAAATCTGCTGATTTATTTGTCGAGGGGTCGATGTATTTACCCTGGACGTGGCTTGGGGCCTTTAGCCCAGGCTTGTTTTCTGCTGAATACGCAATTGTCTGTTGCCATGCCTGAATATGCTAGAATTAATATGTCATGGACCCCAAATACAACCTTATATAGAGGGGACACTGTACTCGTGTACCACACATCCAGGTACGATAGTGGAGGACTACTACCTAATAAGCTTCCCTACCATGGAAGACTAGTATGACATTTCCTTGCTGGTTTATAGGATTATACGCATACACTACTGTTTAGAGCATCTCCGGTTGCCTGCACTAGGGAGATGGTTAATTATGGCTAAATTCAAAACTGGCAATTTTTTGGATTTATGTGTTTTTTATTTGTCATCTTGATTTTCTCTTAGCCATGTCCATGCCCATATAATACATTTGCACAAATACATATTTTATCAAAATGTGTTCAATATCTTATCAATATTTTGAATTCAATATGTTTATGTACAAGCCCCTGTTTCACAGAACAATTATAGCGCTAGCTCTTCAAGAATTAACATAGAGTTAGGACTCTTGTATCCCTATGATAATTCTGTGGAGGGCCAGAAAGTCATTTTTATTTATTATTCTATTTCTGTTTTCAGGGTCTGTTCATTGAAGGTGCTAGGTGGGATCGGGAGAACATGCAGATCGGAGAATCTCTTCCAAAGATACTGTGTGATCCCATTCCTGTCGTATCCTTTCTTAATATGCTGCATTCCTACCCAAATAGTCATGCCTGTTTTCAAGTACCCAGCCGCCAAATCGCGGCATATGATGTCAATACAATGTCGAAAATATGTTGGTTTTACGTCATGATTATTTTCGACATCGTATCGACATCCTATGCCGTGATGTGTCAGCTGGGATATATTCATCGGAATAAGTGGCAGTAACAGCCAACCAGAAATAGCCCAAGTAGACGTTGGGCGCCAATGTTGCAGGACAAATGTCGATCCTGTGATCCTAACTAAATTTTCCTGGATGTGGAGTTAACCCTCTCTATGCTGGAGGCAACTGGAGATGCCCTAAAGAGTTGAGCATAAGATGATATTCAAAAATGTTTTATGACCTCAGTGCCTTGGTTCCGTTCCACAAAGCGATTGTAAGCGCTATGAGAGTTGTACCTCCCATATATCAACATAGAGTTAGGACTCTTGTAGCACCACAATTGTTTTGTGGAATGGGGCCCAGGCCCCAAGAATATAAAACTTTTGAGTACAAACTCATTCTCAACTCAAGGCCCCGAGATCACAAAACTTTCTGAGTACGATTTCATGCTCAAGCTCAGATTTTATGAGAATTTGTGAGCAAAACTTTGAGTTGAGCATGAAATAGTCCCCCAATAAAGTTCTGTAATGTCAGAACCAGGTTTACCTGTCTGTTCTTTACATCACATAGAGGTGAACAATTCCTGCTGTGATGCAAGACAATAACTCACTCACACTCACTCACTGACTCACTCACGAGCACTCACTGTTCCTTTCTGTTCATACAAACAATTCCATTCCTTGGCTGCATTCACGTATGGGTGAAATGTTCCCGCTGTGACGTAAAACAATAACTCACTCACTCACTCACTCCTCGGCTGCATGACAAAATGTACAGAATATATCCTTAACTGGCATCAGATGTGGCTAAAGCCTAATGAGAACAGCAAGTTCAAGCCCGTACCAAGCTACTCCTGTCCTGTTTACAAGACCAGCGCCAGGAGAGGGACCCTGTCCACCACCGGTCACTCCACCAACTTCGTCTTGTACATCAGTCTGCCCACCGACAAGCCAGAGGCCCACTGGATCAACAGGGGGGTGGCCGCACTGTGCCAGCTGGACGATTAAGTCGCGCCCACACACCCTGTCCTCCATCTCCCCTCCATCCGTCCGTGCCTCTAGCTAGAATACAGGTGTGCGTGCTGCGATGCATGGTATCACAAAGCTTGCCTGCAGGACGATTATGTTAAAATGTCTTCTCTTTAAAAATATTAGTTAAGTTAATTGTATTATTTAGGTTATCGAACCTTTGTTATCATACTTCAATTTAGAAGCATATGGCAATAATATTCAATTTTTTTTTCTAATCTGAAAACAACAAGAAACATGGAATGCTAACTAAGTTTGGATACTGGAGCATAAACTATTACTGTATTGTTGTGAAATACATTTATAATTTTTGATAAAAAAAATATCCTACTAGAACAGGTTTGAACATGTTAGGTCTTGTTAGGACAGGTTAGAACAGGTTAGGGCTAGTTAGAACAGGTTAGAACAGGTTAGGGCTTGTGATACCAGTAAGCAGGCATTCAACATTGATGTCGCCGTCGTCAGGACATCCACTACTGGTGGGTCCAGTAAGAGTTTCTGACAGATGGCGACATCTTATCAATAATGAATGTCGACATCTCGTAATGATTACCACCAATGTCAACATCTCGTCAATTGCTGAGATTGCAACCAATGTCGACATCTCATTGATTGGTCATTAACGCCAACATCGTCTTCGACATATCATCAATTGCTGAGATTGTGGCCAACGTCGATATTTAGGTAATTGGCGATTACAATCACTGTCAACATTGCATCGATCGGTGATTTAAGCCAATGTCGACATCTCATCAGTTGACGATTGCAACCAATATGAACATCTCATCAATTGGTTAGCCAATGTTGACATTTCATCAATTGTTGAGATTACAACCAATGTCAATATTGAATTGTATTTTGATAACCTTATTTATTATTATAATGTATGCAACCGTCCACTTGTGTTATTACAATGTACTGCTTTTTATTATGTTTTCCATGTTGGTATGCAAATTTATGCATCCAATCTGAATCTGCTATAAAATGTCCTCGTTTGGGGCACATGTGCTGAATGTATTGGTTTGAAAACTATTTATACATATTTTGCATTCCTAGGAGTCTGTCTTGAAAGTATTATCTTATGATTATGTGTTGTTATGTGTGGATTTTTCTTTTTATTTGTTTGACTATAATAATAATATTTTTGCAGACTTTGTAACATATTGGTCAGTATGATTTTGATTTTAGTTTTGTGACATTGGCTTTTGTGCTATTACCATAATATTGATATTTAGACACTATCTTTAGAATGTTTAGAATATACAATCGACCTCTGTTTATCCAAACTGTTGCGTTGCCAGTAAAATTGTGTGGATAACTCAATTTCTGGATGTCCGAGTCATTTTACATAGGAAGACTAATATATCGTTCCCAGTAAAAACCATATAGGATAGCGAAGGAAATGGATATTCGAAGTCCGGACAAACGGGGGTCGACAACACGTTAACAGTGAATACTACTGATTGTTCATAATGCAAATGAAGTCATCTAAAGTATATGAATCAAAATCACTTCTGTGATCTCTGATGAAAATACTTAGAGAATAACCCATGAGATACAAGTCATTACGGAATATATGTCCCAAGTGAAATTAATGTTCACAGTTCCGAACATATTCCGAGGTACATATTTTCCATAATCACTCGTATCGAGTGGGTTATTCTACTGGATAATAAGGATCCAGGGTATCCTTTTACGAAACTCTTATCCACTAAGAGAGTGGTAGCGCTCGCTTGGCTGATAGCTAATACACTGCTAAGAGAGTGCTACCAGTCTCTTAGTAGATAAGAGAGCTTCGTGAAAGGATACCCTGGCTGCTAAGCAGATGAACTTTATACGTAGATCTGGTAACGGCTACAGACAGGATCTCGTACAAGCGTTCATTTATTACTGAATTACTACAGCAATAATCCAATCAATCGATTACTGAATCTATTAAATGGTTTGGTTCTGACAAGTATAATATCATTTTTGGTCAATGAATTTATCAAATTCAGTAATTAATACAAATGTCTGATTCTAATAATCGTATACAGTTAGTCGACCCCCGTTTATCCAGACTTCGGATATCTGATTCCATCTCTATCTACATGATTTAAATATCAGCAAATATCAGTCTTCCTATGTAAAATGACACCGACATCCTGAAATTCAGTTATTCGCACGATTTAACCAGGAACACAATCGGTTGAATTAGCTGGGGTCAACTGTAACTAAACCATTGTAATATCAATTTTCAGTCACAAACACCATATTATTATGTGAAACTGAGTAACGTTACCAGTACTTACTACAAGTACAGAAGTACATGACCCATTATGTCACAGCAACATTACACATCCCAACAATTGATGTACATTAAATTAATAAATATACCCAACAAAATAAATTAAGGACCACTAGCCTTTTTGGACATACAGAATCTCCAAAGTCTATAGGCTCCATTTACCCTAGAAGAACTTACAGACTTTTATTTTGTTGAGTACATTTATATTGATACACATGTAGTATACATGGTGTATGACACAAAGTAAACACATACGTCTGTATACAATTATAAAAATGGAATTTGTAGTATAAAACATGCAATATGTGAAAACATGGTAAATTCGATACAAAAAGAACAACGAACAGCAGTTTGGCAAATTTTGAATGTCATAAGTACAAATATATCATATATGCAATATTTTAATATTTAACTTCTTTCCACTTTTGTTTTTTACAGACTCGAGGATTTGTTAAAAAAATCCCCAATAAAATTGGAGCTCGAGTATGAAACCGTACATACCAAAATGTTTTGTAATCCCAGGAGTAGTTGTTAAGACCCCATGACCAAACAAGATGGCTATGTATGTGTTGCTAATATGCATTGACTAGAAAAATGTGTAACAAACACACCATCAGAAAGCACCATAACATTTGATAGGAATGAATGAGTGAGTTTACAATTGAAAAATAAATTTCATCGAGTTGACATTTCTCAAAAGACGTACATGTATATTACAGAGAGGCACGTGCAGTCAATCAAAGTCACATGGTGTTGTACAATATTGTAGCAAGTACATATACTCTCAAAACAGCCATGATACAATGTGAATTAATTCTTTACGTCACAGCGGGAATATTTCACACATGCGTGACGACATTATCACAAATTGAACATGATAAAAAGACAGTACAAAATATGTAGATATTGAATGTTGAAGCACCATGTTACAAGATCTATTCTAAATCAGGGGCCCAATCCACAAAACTAAACACGATATTTACAGATATCGTGAGCGAGTGAATATGGAGTTTAACGTCGCTGCGGGAATCTTTCACCCATTTGCGACGATTACAGATATCGAATTTAACTTTAAAACTTACTTGTCCGAATAGTGATACAAATAACAAAGGACATGAATTTCTACTAGTCCTTACGATACCTTTAGCATTGGGAGAAATGGCGGACTAGTGTTAATTTCGATCGCTGTATTTACAATCGATTGTAAACCTATTGCAAGATGAGAGTTGTGATCACTATCCTGATCTTAGGATAGTGTTAACCCTCTGACTACAGAATAAATAACGGTCACTGCTCTTTGGGGCATCTCTGGTTGCCTTCAGCATGGAGAGGGTTAAAACAATCAATTGCAGCTGTGTGGATCAGGAACCCCATGTGTATTTTAGTTATAATAATAAATTGGAAATTTCTTTCAAAGCTTTGGTAATTCATCCAAGTAAACATTGGACGTAAACAGATGTACGATGTAAAATAGACTTTATAGATATCCTTGGGTGTAGAAGATCGTTGTTTACTATTTTATGAGTAAACCAGCAGTAGAATGATATCATTTCTTGTGACCAACAGTATATCTCTACCATTATCACCATTGACCCGTGGGATAAAAATATCAAATTAACCGAGGGAGCCGTGACATCTTCAGATATATCAATTTTGATTGGTTTCTAAATTGTTTGTCATTCAGATCGGCAAACTGCATATTCAGAAAAATTATACCTCAGAATTGAGCCTTCATTCACTCAGGCCAAGATTTTACAATATATTTCTTAGCTTCACAGATGATCACACAGATAAACTGGGGTGTGTTCAGGCTGCGCTACTTTCCTATACATTATGCTTTTTAACTAAAAGTAGTGACGGGCTGATCGATTTTGTATGAAAATAGCAGGAAATTGGTTTGTCCATTAATTTTCACTTCATGCTTTGGGTTTTCCTACTATTTTCCTACAAAACACTACGCACTCGAAGGTCGAAGTAAAAAGTAGTACTACGTAGTACTACATGTGTTGGCTGAACAGCTATTGTAGTGCTTTGTAGCACTTTGTAGAGAAAAGCAGCACAGCCTGAATGCACCCCAGGCCATATTATTACCCACGGGGTCGGTGAGTTAGGTTGTAATGGTATCTAATTGGTTACAAATGATGCAGCAAGCGTGTTTGTTTCTTAAAGTTAAAGCTACTCCCTGAATAAAAATAAATAAATTTTGTCATCAAATGTGCGTACAAACAGCGAATCTGCGTGTAAACATGATAAATATATAGTAAATGACATAATACATAGGTAAATATATAGTAAATAGATAAAACATTGTGCACCATGGATAGTGGTAAAACACAGATATTAACGAACAATAACCATCGTCCATGGCATAATATTTTCGCAATACAACAATGTGTATACAACGGTCGAGTATCATTAAAGTTTTTCAGGTATAATAATAGTAATAGCGAATATGTGTATCACACAATAAAAACATATCCTCATAAAATCAGATTCAAGTTGGCAATGAAAAAAAGATGACTAGATTAGTTTCAAATGGAAATCATTTCCATGGTACCAGTATTCAGATATGGAACTCTAAATGGTTATCTGGTTATTGTGGTTCATGAATGGTTATTGTTATATCTCATAGAAATAGAAAACGAAGTAAATATAATAATGTTGTCATTCTTAATGTTTAATAAAAGTTGTCTGTATCCTTAAAGTGGCAAGATCATCTCGATTAGTACAAAATATGCAAAGATAGTTGTATCTGAGCATACAATAATCTGACTCGTGATCTTTGACCTTTGACATTTGAAAATGAGGAATTTCAAATTTGGAACTCTTGATCAAGCACATCCCCAATGCAGTCGAGCTCATCAAACAGATCCAAGATGGACGCCCCAGGGTATTCCTTCTCAATGGGATTCCCATTCTCCAAGAGGTCGAAGACGGATCCCTGAACGGATGCCTCGCACTGTGATGCCGTCTGAGGTGAACTGCCGTCTGCTTCGACTCGCGTCTGCCCGTGCTGCATCCTCACGTGCTTCCTCAGGTTGCTAGTGCTGCTGTACGTTTTCTGACACGTCTCGCAGGCGAAGGTCTCTGCGCTGTGGATCCTCATGTGGTCCTTTAGGTTCTTCCTCCCGATAAAACCCTTCTCGCAGACCTCGCACCGGAAGGGCCTCTCCCCGCTGTGAACCCTCAGGTGTTTCTCCAGGTCCCCCGGCAAAGAGAAGGACTTGGGACACTCGGAACATCCGTGTTTCCGGTCGGCGTGGAACACCCTCTTGTGCTTGTTGCATGCACTCGAGCTGCTGTAGAACTTCCGGCAGACGTCGCACTCGAAGAGACGCTCGCCCGTGTGAGATCTCATGTGGTCCTTGAGGTGAGATTTCCCCGCGAATCCCTTGTTGCAGATCTCGCAGTGGAACGGGAGGTCCCCGGCGTGCCGCTGCACGTGCTGACGGTAGAAGTGAGCTTGGATGAAGGTCTTCCCGCAAGTCGCGCACTTGTGGGGCCGCTCGCCAGTGTGGAGTTTCGAGTGTCTCGTCAGGTGTGACAGTTCAAAGAAACGTTTCTCGCAGACGTCACAGCGGAACGGTCTCTTGCCAGTGTGGCTCCGGACATGGTACTCGAGCGATGACCGATGAGGGAACGATTTCTTGCATTTCGAACATTCGTACAACTTCCCTGCACATTTTGTCATGTTTTCTTCGAGTTTTATTTGTGTGATTGATCTCTTCTCGAGATTGTTTCCATTATCATCATTTTCATCACCATGGCGATAAAAACAGTTGGAGTGAGAAAAATCTTGCTTACAAACTACACACTGGAAAACTGAATCTATGGAGCTTTTCCTGAAGTATTTTATGAGACCATTTTTGCCCTTTAAACATTTCTCACATATTTTACGCTTTTGAGATTGCTTTGACTTTTGTTGTCTAGTAATGTGAGTTTTCTGAGATCTGGAGTTGACGCTTGCCATGGAGTGCTTGCCACACTTCCGTGGCAATCTCTGATCTTTATTGGGAGTTTCAAACAAGAGAGGTGATGTAGCTGAAGTGGGTATCTTTACTTTCGACCCTTTATCCATCACCAACGATAATATCTCCTATATTCAAATTTCATATTCTTCCCTATAATCCCCAATTTCAGTAAACTCCAGAGAGCACAAGTGAGTCCAAAAGTCCATGTTTTCAGTTTGTTAAAGAATGAACTAAACCTCACAATTTAAATAAAACGAAAAACATTTTCTCTTTCGCGATGAACAAGATTCAAGTTGTTTACTTCTCCAATTGCCATGGTTATCATATTTCATGCTGCAAATGTAAACGTCTTTCACAGTCAAAAAGATGTCTTTAAAATCACCATCTTCACAAAATGATTTTTAGAATTTTAGATCTTTTCATTGTTTGGAAACCTCTGAAAAAATATGAATAGACAAAAAGAAAATATGAATAGTGACACTTGCATATTAGGGAAATTCGATCTAATACATTTTTAAATGTAGACATATTTCCATTCAGGTAATCTTATACATGCATACCGACTCTGTGGCGCTAACCTTAGAGCGCCTGCCACGGAGTGCGGAAGGTCGGTAGGTCAAACCTCGTTTGACCACGGCCGCGTCATACCTAA